>CM019069.1:16305944-16525944 GCA_009667805.1 Leptobrachium leishanense | reverse complement strand
TAGATAGGGGATAGATAGATAGATAGATATGGGATATATAGGGGATAGATAGATATATAGATAGATAGATAGATAGATAGATAGATAGATATGAGATAGATATGGGATAGATAGATAGATAGATAGATAGATAGATAGATAGATAGATAGATAGATAGATAGATATGGGATAGATAGATAGATAGATAGATAGATATGGGATAGATAGATAGATAGATAGATAGATAGATATGGGATAGATAGATAGATAGATAGATAGATAGATAGATATGGGATAGATAGATAGATAGATATGGGATAGATAGATAGATATGGGATAGATAGATAGATATGGGATAGATAGATATGAGATAGATAGATAGATAGATAGATAGATAGATAGATAGATAGATAGATAGGGGATAGATAGATAGGGGATAGATAGATAGATATGGGATAGATAGATAGATAGATAGATAGATAGATAGATAGATATGGGATAGATATGGGATAGATAGATAGATAGATAGATAGATAGATAGATAGATAGATAGATAGAGATAGATATGGGATAGATAGATAGATATGGGATAGATAGATAGATAGATAGATATGGGATAGATAGATAGATAGATAGATAGATAGATAGATAGATAGATATAGATAGATAGATAGATAGATAGATAGATAGATAGATAGATAGATATGGGATAGATAGATAGATAGATAGATAGATAGATAGATAGATAGATATGAGATAGATAGATATAGATAGATAGATAGATAGATAGATAGATAGATAGATAGATAGATAGATAGATAGATAGATAGATAGATATGAGATAGATAGATATGGGATAGATAGATAGATAGATAGATAGATATGGGATAGATAGATAGATAGATAGATATGGATAGATAGATAGATATGGGATAGATAGATAGATAGATATGGGATAGATAGATAGATATGGGATAGATAGATAGATAGATATGGGATAGATAGATAGATATGGGATAGATAGATAGATAGATAGATAGATAGATAGATAGATAGATAGATAGATAGATATGGGATAGTATAGATAGATAGAAGATAGATAGATAGATAGAAATAGATATGGGATAGATAGATAGATTATGGGATAGATAGATAGATAGATAGATAGATATGGGATAGATAGATAGATATGGGATAGATAGATAGATAGATAGATATGGGATAGATAGATAGATATGGATAGATAGATAGATAGATAGATAGATAGATAGATAGATAGATAGATAGATAGATAGATAGATAGATAGATAGATAGATAGATAGATAGATATGGGATAGATAGATATGGGATAGATAGATAGATAGATATGGGATAGATAGATAGATAGATAGAGATATGAGATAGATAGGATAGATAGATAGATAGATAGATAGATAGATAGATATAGGGGATAGATAGATAGATAGATAGATAGATAGATAGATAGATAGATAGATATGGGATAGATAGATAGATAGATAGATAGATAGATATGGGATAGATAGATAGATAGATAGATAGATAGATAGATAGATAGATAGGGGATAGATAGATAGATAGATAGATAGATATGGGATAGATAGATAGATAGATAGATAGATAGATAGATAGATAGGGGATAGATAGATAGATAGATAGATAGATAGGGATAGATAGATAGATAGATAGATATGGGATAGATAGATAGATAGATAGATATGGGATAGATAGATAGATAGATAGATAGATAGATAGATAGGGATAGATAGATAGATAGATAGATAGATAGATAGATAGATAGATAGATAGATATGGGATAGATAGATAGATAGATAGATAGATAGATATGGGATAGATAGATAGATAGATAGATAGATAGATAGATATGGGATAGATAGATAGATAGATAGATAGATATGGGATAGATAGATAGATAGATAGATAGATAGGGGATAGATAGATAGATATGGGATAGAGATAGATAGATAGATAGATATGGATAGATAGATAGATAGATAGATAGATAGATAGATAGATAGATAGATAGGGGATAGATAGATAGATAGATAGATAGGGGATAGATAGATAGATAGATAGATATGAGATAGATAGATAGATAGATAGATATGAGATAGATAGATAGATAGATAGATATGAGATAGATAGACAGATAATTATGGGATAGATAGATAGACAGATAGATAGATAGATAATTATGGGATAGACAGATAGACAGATAATTATGGGATAGACAGTATATATGGTCTTCTTTATATCTAGACAGTGATGTGAGGTGACTGCGCTGGCATTCGGCTCGGCGATGCGCAGGGATATGCATTGGTAATAATTTCGCCTCTTAGGTTGACCTGACCCCTGATTAAAGCTGATGGGGCTCTGGCGGACGCCTCGTTAGCCGTGGGTTTAATTTGCCGAGGAGTTCTCTGTGAAGGACGCGGGCTGCCTTTGATTGGAGAGTCAGGGACGGCTCTGTCGGAGGTGCAATCAGTGACTGCGTGTCTCTGCACCCCCACCTTTTCTTTTTCTTTATATAATCAGAAGAAATAAATGGGCCCCAGTCTCTGTAAATACTGAGCCTGCGTGCGGTGCGGGGTTAACACATTGTGTGCCCTGCGCGGGTCACCGCGTCTTACTGGTCAGCCCGTCGCTGCATGCCCTTATGCCTTTGCCTACTTGGGTTAAACCGCAAGGCTTGCTGAAACCTTCAGCTTCTTTGCCTCAATGGGGACCATAATATAAAATGTACTTCCCAGCACTGTGCAGAATACTGGTGCTATCGGATGGAAATCAGATCAAGATGCGATCCCAAATATGAAGAATAATGTGTTCCACGGGACTTGCAGGGACTTACACACGAACGTACGTCAGTACGGAAGACACAGTAGTGGCCACACAGTCCGTTTTTTTCACTGACGTATATTTTGACGGATGTAGGAGGGAAAATAAATTAAAAAGCAAAACCATTTTGTCCGTGAAAAATGCTGGAGGTATAAATGCTGGACGTATAAATGCTGGAGGTATAAATGCAGTCCGTCTGACCACGTCCCATCACTCACACACAAAGCTATGCGGACGTTGCGGACGCAGCGCACTTTGTGCGGCTGTTCTAGGAGTTGTACGTTCTTGCCTGCCTTGCGTCCGTGGGCCGCGGCCGTTGTGCGTCCGCAGTTCAGTGCGGACATACTTCATGTGTCAGGCTCCAATGGGCTTCCTGTCATGCTATCACGGACGTACTTTTAGGCGCAATCACGGACGTGAACACTACGCTCGTCTGACCCCAGCCTTATGTGGTGGGACAAAATCAAATGGCACGCTGACCACAGTCACTTCTCTCAAATATCTAGGTATGTGGCTGGACCCAAATCTATCCTTTGGCCCCACATCGCAAAACTCTCATCTAAACTTTACCCCAAACTAGGTGCCCTGTACAGAAACAAATCCTGCCTGAGTCCCGCGGTAAGAAAGCAGATTGTACAACAAATGCTTATGCCGGCTATTGATTACAGAGATGTAGTGTATGCAGCAGCCCCGCAAACACACCTTCATAAACTTACTACATTGTATAACTCATTCTGCCGCTTTGCATTACAATGTAACTACATGACCCACCATTGTGACATGTTAAAAGAGCTAAACTGGCCGTCACTGGAATCTAGACGCACCCTTCATCTTTCCAGCCTGGTGTCTAAGAGCTTTTCTGGGAAGCTACCACCCTACCTGAATAGACTGCTTCCCCCAGCAGCTCCCTCATCCTATAACCTCCGATCCAGGACCAGCACCTTACTTGCTATACCACAATACAAAAAGAAAGTGGCTCGATCCTCATTTTCCTACAGAGCACCGCAAATATGGAATAACCTCCCAGACACCATCAAATCTTCCCCCAGTCTTAAGTCACTCAAGAGATCCCTATAAACATACCTCAATACAGAATGCACCTGTAAACATGTAACACAGTGACTATATACAGAATGTACCTGTAAACATGTAACACAGTGACTATATACAGAATGCACCTGTAAACATGTAACACAGTGACTATATACAGAATGTGCCTGTAAACATGTAACATAGTGACTATATACAGAATGCACCTGTAAACATGTAACATAGTGACTATATACAGAATGCGCCTGTAAACATTTAACACAGTGACTATATACAGAATGCACCTGTAAACATGTAACATAGTGACTATATACAGAATGCACCTGTAAACATGTAACATAGTGACTATATACAGAATGCACCTGTAAACATGTAACATAGTGACTATATACAGAATGCGCCTGTAAACATTTAACACAGTGACTATATACAGAATGCACCTGTAAACATGTAACATAGTGACTATATACAGAATGCACCTGTAAACATGTAACATAATGACTATTTCCTACATATTTATTCTGTTAATCTGTATATTTGTGTTGTTTTTTAATATCTTGCATTGTATTACTTTGTATTTCTGTAACATTTCAATGTTCTTGAACCCAGGACATACTGAAAACCAGAGAAATCTCAATGTATCCTTCCTGGTAAAATCCTTTATAAAATAAATAAATAAAATAAATAAATTATAAAACACATTATAAAACACATGCTGCTGTTTTTTTCTGTGAAGTAATTGCATATAAAAAGGAAAAATAAAGTTAACCCCTTCACGACGGGTGGGTGTTGCCTCACTGCCAGGTAAGGGTGCTGTTATTACAGAGCCTGGATGCAAAACAAGTGAGAAGTTGTGGACTTCATTTGCATGTCCTTCCCAGAGTTCCTTGCTGCATATGGGGAATGTAGCACATGAGCTCTGTGAAGCAGTTCTCTGAATTGCTGGGATGTGAAAATGGCTTCGGCAATAATAAACTATATTATTTGCTGTGTGGAGGCTTTTTATCTGACGCCACCATCGATGAGGAGATGCTACAGCCAACATGGCAAGAAGTCCAGCACCGTCTTGATGCGCTTCCTGCAACTAATGGAGCCCATATAGAGGTGTATTAAATGAGCTAAATTTATACGTCTCATTTTATAATAATTTTCCCTTATCTGTCTTTTCATTTGTGTTTGGAATAAAGATATATAAATTATAGTCAAGAACATCCTAAAGCGGGGATCTCAATGTCCCAACCCCCCAGATGCTCCTTAACCACAACTCCCATGATTCTCTGGCCATCGGCTGCATTCAAAGAATTCGGGCAACTGTAGCAATCAAAATGTGGCTGGCCGGAGTTTGAGATCCCTGTTCGAAGAGATATTATAAATAGCTGGTTCAGCCACAGGCGAGCGCTGCGTGTTTCATTAAGGAGCACACTCAAAGAACATTTAGTAATTACCAGCCAAAATGTAATTATTAGCCTTTTTTTTAACCAAGAGCTAAATTGCAAAATGTAAAAATATGAATTTCAGCAGAAAATAAGACCTGCGTCACGCTGGGGTCTAACATGATGGGATAGACAAGGGCTGTCAAACCCAAGCTACTAACCAAGCCATAAGAGTTACTCACCACCAGTTGCTCCACCTAACCCCTACCCAGCCCTTAACTCTGCCCCCAAACACACCCCCTTAAATTATCTTATGAAATTACACTGTTAAAGGTTTTATTTAGAATAAAGTTACAAAAATAACATTAATACCCAGACATCAGACCCCAGATACATGTATACCCAGACATCAGACCCCAGATACATGTATACCCAGACATCAGACCCCAGATCCCAGATACATGTATACCCAGACTTCACACCCCAGATACATGTATACCCAGTCATCAGACCCCAGATACATATATACCCAGACATCAGACCTCAGATACATGTATACCCAGACATCAGACCCCAGATCCCAGATACATGTATACCCAAATTTCACACCCCAGATGCATGTATACCCAGTCATCAGACCCCAGTGTGAGCAGAGCGAGGAGGCAGGGAAGCTCCTGCCCACCCCCCTGCCAGAGACAGAGACGAGCTAGGTCAGGTTAGGCCACTGATCCCTGCCACCGTGCAGCCTGGGGAAGGGGGGGCTGCACGGTGGCACCGCCGGAATACGTAGCAAGAAATAATTTATTGTGCTGCCAGCGTGTGCATTTCCACTCACCCTCACTTAACTTCTACTTGCGAAATGCGAGTAGGCGTGTGGAAATTTTGAGCCCTGCCCTAGATGTTTCTGAACATCAAGTCTCTTTCCTCCTCCTGCCGATACCAACTGCGTAATATTTCCAGAATTCGGCCATTTCTTACCGCTGTCACCACAAAACAACTCATACACGCCCTGGTAATCTCCCGACTCGACTATTGCAATAATCTCTTATCTGGCCTCCCTCTGTCCCGCCTCTCCCCCCTACAATCCATCCTGAACGCCTCCGCCAGGCTAATTCACCTCACCCGCCGCTCTGTCTCTGCCGCTCCCCTCTGCGAGTCCCTTCACTGGCTCCCCATCCACTGCAGAATTAAGTTCAAAATCCTTACCTACAAAACCCTCACTAACTCAGCTCCCCACTACCTGTCCTCACTAATCACCAAATACACCCCAGCCCGCTCCCTAAGGTCAAACAGTGACCTGCGCCTAGCTTCTCCCCGCATCACCTCTTCCCATGATAGACTGCAGGACTTCTCACGCGCAGCCCCCACTCTCTGGAACGCTCTCCCTCGTACTGTCAGACTTTCCCCTAACTTCTCTTCCTTCAAACGCTCCCTTAAAACTAGGGATGTGCGTTTCGGGTTTCGGAATTTTCACGAAATTTGCCGATTCGTGTTTTCGGATGCGGCCGATTTTCCGAAAATTTTTAGATCCGAAAATGGCAGATCCGAAAAGTTTTCCGAACCGAAACGAAATATTTTCGGAATTTTCGAATGGACTTGAAATGTGTCAAATCGAAATTTATTTTTGCTCTATTCATGATTTGATCTTTATTTAATAAAAAAAAACACCATAGAATCGCCAGAATTATCGTAGACACTTTGAAACGAGGAGAACAGAAGTTCCGAAAAAACGAAAATTTCCAAAATTTCCGAAAAGTCGATACAAAAAACGAGCAAAGTGACACGAAAATACGAAAAATGGTCGATATTCCGAAAAAAAATGTACACGAAAAACGAACCGAACTGAACCGAATCGAAACAGAAATCGGTCGAAACGAGCCGAATCGAAAAGTTTAAACATTCGAACAAATCGAACCGAATCGAACCGAAAAAAAAAATCGGTGCACAAGCCTACTTAAAACATTCCTATTTAGGGAAGCCTACCACCCAACTCACTGACACAACCATCAATCACTCTCACCTTACAGTCCTCTCCTCCTGTTTCCAACCCCAACCCTCCCAGATTGTGAGTTCCTACGGGAATAGGGCCCTCATCTCCTCCTGTACTGTTTGTCAAATGTTGTTCAATGTATTGTAACCCTGTCTATACTGTGCTTATTGTACAGCGCTGCGGAATATGCTGGCGCTTTATAAATAAAGAATAATAATAATAATAATAACTACAACTCCCATTATTCCCTGGCTATCAATTGTATTGAAAGAATTCTGGGAAACGTAGGCCTCAATGTCTGCTGGCCATGATTTAGACAGCCGTGCCATGGAGGGTCAGGGTAAGCAGGAGGACACTGGGAACTAGTTTTCTCAGTTTGCTTCCGCTTGCAGCGAGAGGAGGCGCCGGTGGTGGGTTGTTCTGTACGCTGCACGACAGATTATATTACTGTCTTGTTTCCCTAAATCAATGATGGTGATGAACCTTAGCACCGCTAATTTTTTTCTGAACTACATGTCCCATGATGCTCATTCAGCCTTATGTGTGACTATGCATGATGGGACATGTAATTCAGAAACATCTGGGGTTCCAAGGTTCGGCATCGCTGCCCTAAATCAAGCGCCGATCTGGCAGCCCTGGCATCGAGGTCTCGCTGCCGTCACCCTTTTTAATTAAGGTGCACCTTTAATGTAAATGTCACGCAGCTATAGAGATAATATTTTATCTTTACAATGTGCTGACCTAAAACAAATATTTTTAGATGAACTTTATGTGTCGCATCTCTGCGCTGACACAGACATAAAACCTGTGACTGTGGCCTTTCCAACGGCGGGGCACCTGTCTATGCAGCATCCCAGGGTACCCGGCACAGGGATGCAGAGGATGCTCTCATGCAGTTGCTGTAGATAGATTCCCAGGACTATCAGGGTGACGCATGCCCCCCTTCCGTCCATGGATCATCACCCATTGGCATATACAACGTAAGAGTTATTCAATATGTGATGAACTTGCAACAGAATTGCACCGAGCAGCGAGTTTCTCCGTACGCCGCAATTTCATGTCGTTACTTTTTTTTTTCTCTAAGTATTTTAAAGATTACAAAAAATGCAAAAAGGTATTTTAAAAAATAAAAAAAAATTGGTAAACAATAAAAAAATTAATTTTTTTTTAAAAAAAAATATTCCTTTTTTTTTGTACATTAAAACCTATTAGATTCACCTGTTCAAACCTGTCAAATTGAAACATCAAAATCACATTATGTCGCTAAAATTTCAGTGCAATTCGGCATCTGTGAATCGTTCTCTATGGGCCAATTTCAGTGCCGCTGAATCGCACCAAAATGCACCGTATTTCACTGTCAATTTTCCTGTCTTTCTGTCGTCTGAATTGATATGATACTAAATGAAATGTCAGACAAACCGGATCGATATTTCAACAAATATTTGGTTCAGACAAAAAAATTAGATGGCCGAAACGAACCAAAACGATTTTTTTTGGATTGCACATGCCTAATGGTGAATGCCTAGAAAACTGGCAAACGTTAGGCTAGAAATGGCTGGGGGGGGGGTGTGTAGATTTTGGTTTATAATTTATAATTCTGCACCAATTCACTGTTTATTGAAAAAAACATTAATGTTCTTTTGTTGTGGTTTATTTATTCCCCATGCGTAGCTTTAGTCAGAGAAAAATGCGATCTCCCATAAATCATTGATCACAGACTGAGAATTTTATCTTATCTTTAGAAAAGTGTCAGCCGGAAAGTATATTGAAGCCTATTCACTAACCCTTTCACTACCAAGTGAAAAAGATAATATCATAACATTTATTTAAAAAGAGGGATGCATAGTTAACGATTGCATTTATGGTAAAATAGCAATTTCATGTAAATATTATTATTTTGAGATAAAATAATAATATAATGTAAATTTACTCTTTGTTTTTTCATCCATTCGTTCACCCTTTACAGAAATCACTGGGATGAAAAGTTGTTAATCTCTAGACGGCGTCCCTTATCTGTCACATTGTCGCACGGGGTCTGCATTATCGGCATACAGGCAGAAATGGCCTTTGTGTCAGTAAATGTGCTGCAGACAGATATTAAAATGGTGAGATCTCCTGCTTACACGGGGTCTGCATTATCAGCATACAGGCAGATGCAGTAAATGTGCTGCAGACAGATAATAAAATGGTGAGATCTCCTGTTTATGGGGATTATGAGATTATTAGCAATGCAATATCTGTATGTGCTGCATAATGTATGTGTAGGGCAATTACAGCAACACCTTGTATCTGTATGTGCTGCATAATGTCTGTGTATGGCAATTACAGCAACACCTTGTATCTGTATGTGCTGCATAATGCCTGTGTATGGCAATTACAGCAACACCTTGTATCTGTATGTGCTGCATAATGCCTGTGTATGGCAATTACAGTAACACCTTGTATCTGTATGTGCTGCATAATGCTTGTGTATGGCAATTACAGCAACACCTTGTATCTGTATGTGCTGCATAATGCCTGTGTATGGCAATTACAGCAACACCTTGTATCTGTATGTGATGCATAATGCCTGTGTATGGCAATTACAGCAACACCTTGTATCTGTATGTGCCGCATAATGCCTGTGTATGGCAATTACAGCAACACCTTGTATCTGTATGTGCCGCATAATGCCTGTGTATGGCAATTACAGCAACGCCTTGTATCTGTATGTGTTGCACAATGCCTGTGTATGGCAATTACAGCAACACCTTATATCTGTATGTGCCGCATAATGCCTGTGTATGGCAATTACAGCAACACCTTGTATCTGTATGTGCTGCTGAATGCCTGTGTATGGCAATTACAGCAACACCTTGTATCTGTATGTGCTGCATAATGCCTGTGTATGGTAATTACAGCAACACCTTGTATCTGTATGTGCTGCTGAATGCCTGTGTATGGCAATTACAGCAACACCTTGTATCTGGATGTGCTGCATAATGCCTGTGTATGGCAATTACAGTAAGATCTTGTATCTGTACTGTACAAGGATTTACACTCATTATAACCCTCTGAACCTTATCCCTGTACAGTGGCGACTGACCCCACAGCTCTCTCTGTTTTCTGCCAAATCCCTGGCTGCTGGAATGCTGCAGTAAAGTTTGTTGAGTTTTTCGTTACAGTGAGGTTGGGGGCTGCTCCTTGTAGCTTCTTTGCAGTAATACAGGGGACAGGAGTGAGGTCTCACAACGAACATATTAATCTGGCATAAAAATATGTATGCAAATTAGGTTTTATATGCTAATATCCTTTTGATTGTATCTCATTGTGAAATTGTGTATACACACTTTTGAAAGTGAAAGGCGTAAACAGTGATATTTGGCACCAGTGCGCTGGGGCGGGGGGGGGGGGCGAATATACCCTGGGCTGCCATCAGAATTCTTGGGGCCACTTATTAAACCATTGGTCAGGGCTCCCTTCCATCAGCTACCAATTTCAGTAAACTCTTCCCCTCCAGTATGGGGATGAAATGTGTTTCCTTGTGGGGAAGCTTTCAGTCTGCACCTCTCCCTGATGCAGAGTCGCAGACCATACTACAGTCAGGTCCAGAAATATTAGGACATCAACACAATTCTAACATCTTTGGCTCTATACACCACCACAATGGAGTTGGAATGAAACAAACACAATGTGCTTTAACTGCAGACTGTCAGCTTTAATTTGAGGGTATGTACATCCAACTCAGGTGAACGGTGTAGGACTTACAGCAGTTTGCAGATGTGCCCCCACTTGTTAAGGGACCAAAAGTAATGGGACAGAATAATAATCATAAATCAAACTTTCCCTTCTTAATACTTGGTTGCAAATCCTTTGCAGTCAATCACAGCCTGAAGTCTGGAACGCATAGACATCACCAGACGCTGGGTTTCATCCCTGGTGATGCTCTGCCAGGCCTCTACTGCAACTGTCTTCAGTTCCTGCTTGTTCTTGGGGCATTTTCCCTTCAGTTTTGTCTTCAGCAAGTGAAATGCATGCTCAATGGGATTCAGGTCAGGTGATTGACTTGGCCATTGCATAACATTCCACTTCTGTCCCTTCAAAAACTCTTTGCTTGCATTTGCAGTATGCTTTGGGTCATTGTCCATCTGCACTGTGAAGCGCCGTCCAATGAGTTCTGCAGCATTTGGCTGAATGTGAGCAGATAATATTGCCCCAAACACTTCAGAATTCATCCTGCTGCTTTTGTCAGCGTCACATCATCAATAAATACAAGAGAACCAGTTCCATTGGCAGCCACGACACTACCACTAGGGATGAGCTGTTCGGTTTTGCACGGTTCGGAGTTCGGGTCGAACTTAGCCTGTTCGGTCTGCTCGCGAACTCCGAACATTGCCAGGTGTTCGGCGCATGTTCGACCACAATGCATCACAATGGACCACAATGCACTTTCCCACTGGCCTGAAGCTCGTAATTGGCTACAGCCTTGCACCTGACCACAGGTCTGGTGCAAGACAGGTTCAACAGTATGCCAATCACGGCTCAGAGTCCTGATTGGGCAAATTTTGCCCAATCATGGGCTCACAGAGCTAAGTCCCGCAGCACACTATATAAGATTTCCACACACCGCTTCAGCATCCATTTGAGAAGAGATTTCATAGGAGATTGTTGTTGTGTGTTCTTAGTGCCGGTCTGCCACGCTACTGGGGGGGTCTGGGGGGTCTCATTTCTACAAAACATTTGGGAATTGAGGTGATCTGTGTCTTGTCACTGGTGCCACCAAGTATTTTGGGGGTCTCACAAATTTCCACAAAACATTTGGGAATTGAGGTGATCTGTGTCTTGTCACTGGTGCCAGCAAGTATTTTGGGGGTCTCACAAATTTCTACAAAATATTTGGGAATTGAGGTGATCTGTCTCTTGTCACACAGCCAGTACCACGCAGTATTTTGGGAGGTCACTAATTTTTACAAAATATCTGGGAATTGAGGTGATATGTGTCTTGTCACTGCCAGCAAGTATTTTGGGGGTCACAAATTTCTACAAAACATTTGGGAATTGTTATAATCTGTGTGTTCTCACTGGCTGCCACCCATCAGGGGGTCTTACTGATTTATAGGAGGTTTCTGAGACTTGTAATCTGTGGCTTCTCACTGCCACCCATCAATGGGTCACACTGATTTATAGGAGGTTTCTGAGACTTGTAATCTGTGGCTTCTCACTGCCACCCATCAGGGGGTCCCACATACTTCTAGCAGATTTATGCGAATTGTAATTTGTGTCTTCTCACTGCCACCCATCAGGGGGTCACATTGATTTATAGGAGGTTTCTGAGACTTGTAATCTGTGGCTTCTCACTCCCACCCAACAAGGGGTCACACTGATTTATAGGAGGTTTCTGAGATTTGTAATCTGTGGCTTCTCACTGCCACCCATCAGGGGGTCCCACATACTTCTAGCAGATTTATGCAAATTGTAATTTGTGTCTTCTCACTGCCACCCATCAGGGGGGTCTCACTGATTTATAGGAGGGAATTGTAATCTGTGTCTTGTCACTGGCTGCCAGCTATCAGGGTGTCTCACTGTATTATACCAGAGTTCTGTAAATCTTTAATCTTTATACCAGAGTTGAATCAGAGTTCTGTATATATTTAATCTATATATCACTCACTATGTCTGAAAGAACAAAAAGGACAGGCAGACGCTCCCAGACACAGATAAGAGGGCAAGCAGCCCCTGTGTCGGGGAGCTGTGCCTCTGGTCGTGGTGGACGTGGTGCATCCTCTGCAGGGGCACGCTTGTCCTTTCTAACTGGTGCTGGCTGTCTTAACCCCTTCACTGCTGAGCCATTTCACATCTTAAAGGAAAAAAAACACATTTTACTTTTTTGTATTATTATGGTTATTATTTTTCTTCTTTACTTTAAACATGGTCTCATGTTTGGTATCATTGGAAAGGCCATGCTCTGGCCTTTCTAGTGATACCAAACATGACCCTGCTACCTGAAAACAGTCAGGAGATACTGGGGTTCAAAGGAACCCTTATCTCCACCCCTATCTTTCCTTAGGAGTCAATGAGGACGTTCCCCACACGTCCTCAGCAGTGAAAGGGTTAAGCAGCAGCAACATACTGAGGATTTGGTGGATTGGCTAACCAGGCCATCCTCATCCTCCGAGTCCTCTCCCAGCCAGGCTAGTAGTGCTTTACAGTCCACCTCAGCTGACAAAACATCTAATGCAGCCTCCATGTACACAGCTACTCCTGCCGTAGCCTCGCTATCACACACGGATGAGTCAGCTGAATTGTTTGACTACAATGAGAGTGACATGCCGTTTGAGGATGCGCAGCAAGTACAGTGCTCTGATTCAATCTCTGAGGTTGAGGAAGGGAGTATAATCAACCTAAAGGAAGGGGGTGCCAGTGATGACACACAAATAACTGGCACTCATGTTGCCCCAGCAGCTGCAGCATACTGCCAAGCTGGCTCCAGTGACAAGGAGATAGGGGGTGAAGATGACATTGATGATGAGGTCACTGACTCCACCTGGGTGCCAGATCGAACAGAGGAATCAAGTGAGGAGGAGGAGGAGGCACAGCAAACACGAGGCACAACATCTTCTATGACCAACTGTAGCACTAGCCAGTCCAAGGCATCAGATGTCAGAGCTGCTCCGGTGCAGAGCGCTGTTGTCTCAAAGCACACATGCAGGAACTCTGTTGTCTGGGAGTTCTTTAAGAAATGTACAGCAGAGCGCACCGTTGCTATTTGTAATCTATGTCAGATGAGGCTGAAGCGTGGGAAAGACACCGGACACTTGGGTACCATGTGCTTGAGGCGACATATGAACACCTGCCACACATCCCGTTGGTGCAAAACTTTGCGTAGGTCCTCCTCCTCCTCATCTGTCTCTACCCCCTCTGTATGTCCTGCCATGTCATTGCCTACAACCTCCACTGACAGGGATGATGCTACAGTAATGGATGTACCAGCTCCTTCCTCACAATGTGACATTATCCCATCGGCTGAAGATTTACGCAGTCAGATTACGTTGCCGCAGCTGCTGCAGCGTAAGAAAAAATATAGTCCCAACCATCCCCAAGCACAGCGCCTAAATGCCAGTTTAGCAAAATTACTCGCATTGCAGCTGCTGCCTTTCCAGCTGGTGGACTCTGCTCCCTTCCGTGAATTTGCTGAATGTGCTGTACCACAGTGGCAGGTTCCAAAACGCCATTACTTTTCACGCAAGGCCATTCCAGCACTATACCAGCACGTGGAAGACAATGTTATCCAGTCATTGGGAAAGGCAGTCAGCAACAAGGTGCATGTGACTTTAGACACGGGGTCCAGCAAGCATGGACAGGGCTGTTACATTTCCTTCACGGCACACTGGGTAACTCTGATTGCAGCTGGGAGGGATCCAAGATGGGGCTCTGTGCTGGAGCTTGTTCATCCACCATGCCTCCAGAAAGCTGCTTGTATGAGGTCTGTCTTCTCCACCACCTCTTCCTCCTTCTCTGTCTCTAGAGAAGTGGCAGTTAAACCGACGCGTGGCAGGGGCTATGCAATGGCTCAAGCAAAAAGATGCCATACTGTGCTTGAGCTGGTTTGTTTAGGGGACAGGAGCCACACCGGGCCAGAAATTCTGTCAGATCTGCAGGGCCAGGTGCAGAGATGGTTAACACCACGCCAGCTTCAGCTGGGAATGATCGTCTGCGATAATGGCAGCAACCTTCTCTCCGCCCTACGCAAGGGTAAATTGACGCATGTACCATGCCTAGCACACGTCCTAAATCTAGTGGTACAGCGTTTCCTAACCAAGTCCCCAGGGCTGCCAGAGCTTCTCAGCCAGGCAAGAAAAGTCTGCAGCCTCTTCAGACGGTCATTTCCAGCAAGCGTTCGCCTGGCAGAAATTCAAAGAGAATTGCACCTTCCCACAAACCGTCTGATCTGTGACATGCCCACCAGGTGGAACTCGACATTAGCAATGCTGCAGCGTCTGCACAAGCAGCAGAGGGCCATCAACGAGTACCTGTGTGAGTATGGCACAAGGACAGGTTCAGGTCAACTTGTTTTTTTTCCCCCCCGCAGTGGCTGATGATCAAGGATGCATGCACTGTACTGTCACCATTTGTGGAGGCAACGAGGATGGTGAGCAGGGACAGTGCATGCATCAGTGACACAATTCCTTTAGTGTTCCTGCTGGAGCACACTCTGCGGGGAATTATAGATGTGGCTCTAGAGGCAGAGCAGCGGGAGGAAGAGGAGGCCTTCCCTACCTCTCAAGGCCCCAGTCTTTCCGCAGACAGCATTCCAGCGGGTCCTACTCAGATCAGACAGGAGGAGGAGGAATATTTAAGTAGTGGGGGCATTGAAGGTGGGGATTCCTCAAGGGAGGGTATCTTGTGCCCAGAAACACAAGGGCTCGTGAGTGGCTGGGAGGAGGAAGTGCACGATACGGTCATCCTCATTGACCAGGAAGACTCGGAAGCTAATGCCACCTCCAACCTACGCTGCATGGGCTCCCTTATGATGCAAAGCCTGCTAAAGGACCCCAGGATTTGTGCTATCAAGGAGAGGGATCTGATCATTACTGGTTGGCAACCCTTCTTGATCCACGATACAAGGGGAAAGTTGCAGAGCTCATCCAGAGGGAGCACAGGATGAAAAAACTTGAGGACGCTCTAAAGCGACACTTGTGTAACACCTTTCCAGGCACTGGTAGGTTACCAAGTGATGACACACGTGCTTCTGAGGCTGCGGATGATCAGCGGAATAGTGGTGAAGGCCAGGGCGGCTTGACTGATGCATTTTTAAATTTTTTTAGTCCACAACGCCCAGGGACGTCAAATGTAGGCACCCATTGCCAGCGTCTTCACCATATGGTGCAGGACTACCTAGGGGCAAGGGCAGACCTGGATACCTTTCCAGCAGATGATCCACTGGCTTACTGGGTGTTGAGATTGGATCACTGGCCAGAACTTAGCCAATATGCTATGCAGCTACTAGGTTGCCCTTCATCCAGCGTGCTTTCTGAAAGGACGTTCAGTGCCGCTGGAGATTTTGTCACAGACAAAAGAGTGTGTCTGTCCACCGACTCTGTAGACCGGCTGACATTTATAAAAATGAATCAGTCCTGGATCAGCAGCTATCAATCCCCTGATGCTGACATAACGGAATAGATCAGGGATGTCTTCTGCATGCACAAAACCTCCAGCACTGAACTCTTCCACAATACCACAAAAGGGTTACGGTGTGAATGCACTTGCTGCCATGAAAGGCACAATATTTGGCTGCACTGACGCCTGTGCCAGATTTATATCATTTTAATTTTTTGAACAGCAGGGTCCAACCCTGCACTCTTCCACAATACCACAAAAGGGTTACGGTGTGAATGCACTTGCTGCCATGAAAGGCACAATATTTGGCTGCACTGATGCCTGTGCCAGATTTATATCATTTTAAATTTTTGAACAGCAGGGTCCAACCCTGCACTCTTCCACAATACCACAAAAGGGTTACGGTGTGAATGTACTTGCTGCCATGAAAGGTGCAATATTTGGCTGCAATGACGCCTGTGCCACATCTATATCATTTTAATTTTTTGAACCGCAGGGTCCAACTCTGCACTCTTCCACAATACTACAGAGGGGTTACTGTATGATAATACTTGCTGGCAGTCTGGCACCAAAAGCACAATATCTGGGTGCACTGACGCCTTTACCAGATTCATATCTTTTTAATATAGGACCGCAAGGTCCACCCCTGCATTCTTCCACAATACTACAGAGGGGATACTGTATGATAGTACTTGCAGGCCTGGCACCAAAAGCACAATATTTGGGTGCACTGCAACTGACGCCTGTATCAGATTCATATCCTCAGACTGGTTACAGAGGGGTTACAGTGTGACGGCACTGTTGCTGACGCTAAAGGCCCAATTTTAAAGCACCTATTGTTACTTTCATCCAAAGCCTGCATAAGTTTCACAATAATTTAGCCAAAAAAATCACTAAACTTTTTCTGCGTGTCCGGAAATGTCTCCTCTTTTCATACAGACTGCAGCCCCAAGCAGTTGTTTATGGATAGATTAAAGAAAAAGCATTTACCGTCATTTGAAACGTAATTTTTATGTTTTTAAGTGTTTCTATACATCCTAGAAATCCACCACTTCACGGGCAGGTTATGGGGACCTCCTAGGCACGATATTTGAAGGAATTTTTCATTTTTATTTTTAACCCTTATTTCATGGAAAACTTTTTTTTAAACTTTTTGTCCTTGTTTCCTGTCCCCCAGGGCACTACCCGGACCCCCATACACCTTTTTATGGCAAATATCTAGCATATATGCCCTCTTGGAGGGCACTCTAAAAACCGAATTTTCAGCCTCATTGACTTGTATTGAGTTCGGGTTCGGATTCGGATTCGGATTCGAACATTTGGAAAATTTGGGTTCGGGTACAAACCCGAACTCGGGCGTGTTCGGCTCATCCCTATCCATGCTTCACTGATGAGGTGGTATGCTTAGGATCATGAGCAGTTCCTTTCCTTCTCCATACTCTTCTCTTCCCATCACTCTGGTACAAGTTGATCTTGGTCTCATCTGTCCATAGGATCTTGTTCCAGAACTGGATTTGTTCCAGAAGGCTTTGTTAGGTGTTGTTTGGCAAACTCTAATCTGGCCTTCCTGTTTTTGAGGCTCGCCAATGGTTTACATCTTGTGGTGAACCCTCTGTATTCACTCTGGGGAAGTCTTCTCTTGATTGTTGACTTTGACACACATACACCTACCTCCTGGAGAGTGTTCTTGATCTGGCCAACTGTTGTGAAGGGTGTTTTCTTCACCAGGGAAAGAATTCTTCGGTCATCCACCCACAATTGTTTTCGTGGTCTCCCGGGTCTTTTGGTGTTGCTGAGCTCACCGGTGCGTTACTTCTTTTTGAGAATGTTCCAAACAGTTGTTTTGGCCACGCCTAATGTTCTTGCTATCTCTCTGATGGGTTTGTTTTGTTTCTTCAGCCTAATGATGGCTTGCTTCACTGATAGTGACAGCTCTTTGGATCTTATCTTGAGAGTTGACAGCAACAGATTCCAAATGCAAATAGCACACTTGAAATGAACTCTGGGCCTTTTATCTGCAGATTGTAATTGGGGTAATGAGGGAATATCACACACCTGGCCATGGAACAGCTGAGAAGCCAATTGTCCCATTACTTTTGGTCCCTTAACAAGTGGGGGCACATCTGCAAACTGCTGTAAATCCTACACCGTTCACTTGAGTTGGATGTACATACCCTCAAATTAAAGCTGACAGTCTGCAGTTAAAGCACATTGTGTTTGTTTCATTCCAACTCCATTGTGGTGGTGTATAGAGCCAAAGATGTTAGAATTGTGTCGATGTCCCAATATTTCTGGACCTGACTGTATTTGCCCCCCCCCCCTGTGATGAGTCACAGTGCTTTTACCAGCCCTAGATGTCTCGGCCCACCGGGAAATTTGTTGATACCTTCATGCGCCATTCCTGGGTGGCATGGGGTATCCTTATCAGGGTTATTCAAAGAGAATCAAAAAGTCACCGGACGTTCAGTGACTTTTTGTTCTCTTCAATTCGGTGCGATTCGGTAATCCCATTTCAGCGACCCTGCGGTGTATTCAGCAAGCACCACAGGGCCCCCGTAAACACTCACCGCAAAACCCGGCGAACGCACAGCGAAACCCGCAAAAACATCTGGATTAACCCCGCCAAACATGCCGGAGAAACCCGAGCAGGAGCCGATCAGAGCGGAGAGCAGCCACCGAAAAAACCTGACACCGCAGACGAATGGAGTGAAAAAAAAAAAGTACGCTTGAATGTTTGAAAAGTAAAACGCTGTTTGCAAAGAAACTACTGAATGAAAATGTCTGAAATTTACATATAAAATCGAATGAATGATAATAAAAAGGGCTGTTACAGAAAAAGAAAAAACTATTTAAAAAGAACGGAAAAAAATTTTTTGCAAAAAAATCCCCGAAAATGCCTAAAAGATCAAAAAAAATCTAAAAATAAGGCTTTTTGCTGCAGAATAAAATAATAAATGGTTTATTAGATATTGGATTAAAACGGGAATATTTTTAACATTGAAGCCTATGGGATTCGCCTGAATAAACCTACGGAATGAAACCACGGGACAGCAGGGCAATTTGGCAGCTTTTCACTGCTGGGTTTTGTTCTCTGAATAGACGAAGCATTGCTTCTCTATGGGGATTTCACTGCCCTCGAACAGGCACCGAACAGGCACCGTATGTGCAGGCAATTCGCCAACATTTAGCGAACTGCCTGCTCTCTGAATAGCCGAATGGCCAGGAAAGGTAACCGTGTGCAGAATTTCAGCGTTCAGTTACCTTTCGCCAGCAATTCGGATCTCTTTGACTAACCCTGTATGTCTTTTATTTTTGTTTTTATTTTTACATTTTATTTGTCTGTGACAGTGCACAGGGTTTAACCAGGGCCCCCGGGAGCGGCTGGGCCCCTGAACGTATCATGGGCTGTCACCCCTGATCTCTGCCCTGGATACACCATCATTTAATAAGTGATCTGCAGAGCCTTGTCACTTGCTTCTAGAATCTTTCAATCTCCTTGTGAAAGGAATGGAAAATGCCTCTTATTACAATCAATGCAAACACAACACCTAGAATTATTTCCGGAATTATTTCCTCCGTGCCAAAGCACAATCTGTTTAGAAACTCATCTGAAACTACTCGTGTCAGTATCAAGTCTCGTCCTAAATACGCGTTTGGTTTCCTTTTATTTTTTATAATGTTTGCAGCAAATAGTGGCTTCACCACTCACAGGGCTTTAACTATAATGCTAAGGAGACACGGCATGACCACGGCCTGCGCACCGTATTTAAGTATGGGGCGCATAGAAGCGTATGCAGAACCCACGAAATGTTTATTAATGCGCTCGGTATGTAACCGTGATTCGTATTTCGGATCAATTGGTTCTTTCGGACGATCGGGAATTTGTATTTCGGACTCATTCGTTATTTTGTTTTTATTAGCAATTCGTATTTTGGATCGATTCGTATTTCGTTTTTATTAGTTATTTCGGAAAGTGAAACGGATAAATGAATTACTTAGATTAGGGTATAAGAAAAAAAAAAAGATACGTACCACAATAAAATATAGCCGGTACTACAATGAAAATAGCAACCGGTAATAAAATGCCAGTCCCGAAGCCCCGTGGAGCTGCTATCCATGGTGCTGAAACTGGATGCGCTCTTTAATGAAATGGGCTGTGCATACTAATGAGAAGGGCTGCGCATTTCTAATAAAATGGGATGCGCACTCTAATGAAACTGGATGCGCACTGTAATGAAACAGGATGCGCACTCTAATGAAACAGGATGCGCACTATAATGAAATGGGCTGTGCATACTAATGAGAAGGGCTGCGCATTTCTAATAAAATGGGATGCGCACTCTAATGAAACTGGATGCGCACTGTAATGAAACAGGATGCACACTATAATGAAATGGGCTGTGCATACTAATGAGAAGGGCTGCGCATTCTAATGAAATGGGCTGCGCACTCTAATGAAACTGGATGCGCACTGTAATGAAACAGGATGCGCACTATAATGAAATGGGCTGTGCATACTAATGAGAAGGGCTGCGCATTTCTAATAAAATGGGCTGCGCACTCTAATGAAACTGGATGCGCACTGTAATGAAACAGGATGCACACTATAATGAAATGGGCTGTGCATACTAATGAGAAGGGCTGCGCATTTCTAATAAAATGGGCTGCGCACTCTAATGAAACTGGATGCGCACTGTAATGAAACAGGATGCGCACTATAATGAAACTGGATGTGCACTCTAATGAAACTGGATGTGCACTCTAATGAAACAGGATGCGCACTATAATGAAACTGGATGTGCACTCTAATGAAACTGGATGTGCACTCTAATGAAACTGGATGCGCACTCTAATGAAACTGGATGTGCACTCTAATGAAACAGGATGCGCACTATAATGAAACTGGATGTGCACTGTAATGAAACGGGTTGCATACACTAATGAAACGGACTCTTATTAAATGGGCTGCACATTCTAATGAAACGGACTCTTATGAAATGGGTTGCGCACTCTAATGAAATGGGCTGCCCACATTAGTGCCACAATGATCTGTTTATTTGTACTCATTAACCCTTTGATATGAGCTCAGCCCCCTGGGAGCAGTTGGGTTAAGCAGATGCCACATTGTTCCAGCCGAGCTGTGCATAGTTCATGTCACCCATGGGAGGACAATGTTTTAGCAACAATTTTGTTGTTCTAGGGTGATATGTTTCCCGACAGACAGGTTTTTGGCCGCTGCATCCTCCTCTGCGCCTCCAGCTTGCTGCCTCCCATCATACTCAATCTTCCTCGGGCAATCTGCTGGCGGCTGACCTGATCACGGCTCGCCGTTTGTTTCAGATCTATTCCCCATTGTCTGTGAGGGTCGTTCATTTAAAGGGACCTGTCGAGCACCATATCTGCCAAGACCTTCACACAGGGTAACGCTGCAGAGAGCCCAGAGCCCCTTTTAGTGCCACTATATAATGCTCCTACAGATACCTGAGTCCATCGGACAATGGCATCGACCCAAAGAACATACAGTACATCAGAAATGTGATTTAACTTATTGTGTGAAAGAACCAATGGGGAAACGTTTAGGGATGTGCATGGCTGAAAAATTTGTTTCGTTTAGTTTTGTTTCGTTACATTTTTAAATCATTTCATTTTTGGATATCGTAACTAATTTCGTTTCGTATTTCGTTTCTTTTCGGATCGATTCGAAATTTCAAATCGATTCGAATTTCATATATCAATTCGATAGTTGATATCAATTTGAATTTTGGATCACTAAATAAAAGCCCAATTAATCAAATTTTGCTGTTAAAAGAAAAGCTAGGGTTAAATTTTAAGCTGTGTCACAGATTTAGGATTTGAGTCAAATTAAACAGTGAAACAAAATTAATTTGTTTCATAAAGTCCTTTGCTGGTTATTACTTGTATTGTAATTTAAGATCAAATCGATAGTTGATATCAATTGTTCAAATTTTTCTTTTATGATGATGACACAGTGTAAATGAAATAAATTTGTTATAAACTGTTTCGTTTTGTTTCGAATTCGTATCGTATCGATTCGTTATTCGGAAGTACTTCCAAATACGAATTATCAAATTTCGTTCCAGATTCCGAATTTTTCCGAAACGAATGCACATCTCTAGAAACGTTAAGCTTTAGGACACTATCAATTCATTGTCAGCTTTTACAGATAGATAGATATGAATAAAGAGATACACTGATTGGTAGAAGGATAGATACATGCAGTGCTGGGTTAAGGGCTTCATAGGCCCTGAGCTGCTATTGTTCCTCTACATCGTTCTTCTCACCTCCTATTATTCCTCTTCTTCATTCTTCTCACTTCCTATTGTTCCTCTTCTTCATTCTTCACCCCTCCTATTGTTCCTCTACTCCATTCTTCTCACCTCCTATTGTTCCTCTACTTCATTATTCTCACCTCCTATTGTTCCTCTTCTTCATTCTTCTCACCTCTTATTGTTCCTCTTCTTCATTCTTCTCACCTCCTATTGTTCCTCTACTTGATTCTTCACCCCTCCTATTGTTCCTCTATTTCATTCTTCACCCCTCCTATTGTTCCTCTACTTCATTCTTCTCCCCTCCTATTGTTCCTCTACTGCATTCTTCTCACCTCCTATTGTTCCTCTACTTCATAATTCTCATCTTCTATTGTTCCTCTACTTCATTCTTCTCACCTTCTATTGTTCCTCTACTTCATTCTTCTCACCTCCTATTGTTCCTCTACCTCATTCTTCTCACCTCCTATTACTACTCTTCTTCGTTCTTCTCACTTCCTATTGTTCCTCTGCTTAATTCTTCACCCCTCCTACTGTTCCTCTATTTCATTCTTCTCCCCTCCTATTGTTCCTCTACTTCATTCTTCTCACCTCCTATTGTTCCCCTACTTCATTCTTCTCATCTTCTATTGTTCCTCTACTTCATTCTTCTCCCCTCCTATTGTTCCTCTACTTCATTCTTCTTATCTTCTATTGTTCCTCTACTTCATTCTTCTCACCTCCTACTGTTCCTCTATTTCATTCTTCTCCCCTCCTATTGTTCCTCTACTTCATTCTTCTCACATCCTATTGTTCCCCTACTTCATTCTTCTCACCTCCTATTGTTCCTCTACTTCATTCTTCTCATCTTCTAATGTTCCTCTGCTTTATTCTTCTCCCCTCCTATTGTTCCTCTACTTCATTTTTCTCACCTCCTATTGGTCCTCTACTTTATTCTTCTCACCTCCTATTGTTCCTCTTCTTCATTCTGTACCCCTCCTATTGTTCCTCTTCTTCATTCTTCACCTCCTATTGTTCCTCTACTTCATTCTTCTCCCCTCCTATTGTTCCTCTACTTCATTCTTCTCACCTCCTATTGTTCCTCTACTTCATTCTTCTCACCTCCTATTGTTCCTCTATTTCATTCTTCTCCCCTCCTATTGTTCCTCTACTTCATTCTTCTCACCTCCTATTGTTCCCCTACTTCATTCTTCTCACCTCCTTTTGGTCCTCTACTTCATTCTTCTCATCTTCTAATGTTCCTCTGCTTCATTCTTCTCTCCTCCTATTGTTCCTCAACTTCATTCTTCTCACTTCCTATTGGTCCTCTACTTTATTCTTCTCATCTCCTATTGTTCCTCTTCTTCATTCTTCACCCCTCCTATTGTTCCTCTACTTCATTCTTCCCTTCCTATTGTTTCTCTACTTCATTCTTCTCCCCTCCTATTGTTCCTCTACTACATTCTTCTCACTTCCTATTGTTCCTCTTCTTCATTCTTCTCCCCTCCTATTGTTCTCTTACTTCATTCTTCTCCCCTCCTATTGTTCCTCCTCTTCATTCTTCTCACTTCCTATTTGTTCCTCTTCTTCATTCTTCTCACTTCCTATTGTTCCTCTTCTTCATTCTTCTCACCTCTTATTGTTCCTCTACTTCATTCTTCTCACCTCTTATTGTTCCTCTACTTCATTCTTCTCACCTCTTATTGTTCCTTTTCCTCCACTGTTCTCAACCCCAATTGTTCCTCTGCTCCATTCTTGTGACCTTCCATGGTTCCCCTTGGTTCCTCTGCCATTTTGCCATTTTTCTCACCTCCCATTGTGACACACACACACACACACCTTCATTGTGCCACTGCACCATCCTCCCTAATTTCATTGTTTCGGTTACAATTGTTACCGACATCGTTAAATTATCATTTGGCTAATTTTGGACCGTGGTTCTTTAGCTACAGCTCCGATTGACCCTATCTAAACCTGGTCAATACAGATCAACAGATAGAGTGATAGATGAATAGATACAGAGCAATTTACAATCCCGGCCAGAGCACCTCTCCAGTATGTGTCCTTGGGCAAGACACCTAATGGTACATACTTGCTACCACACAATATCAGCTGTGGAGTCCAGTGGTGACTTCTTTGTCTATGTATATGTATGGATAAATGGACATATACATAGACTGGACTTTGAAAAAAAAGAAAACTCTGTCCAAATTCCTATTCATTCTGCTACTTTCTCTGGCAAACAATGTGGAATCTAACCCTGGTCCTATAGCTGACACAACCTTTAGTCTCCCCACTAAAAAAAGGTCTCTCCTTTGTGCACTGCAACATCCGCAGCTTACTCCCTAAACTGGATGAGCTTCAAGCTTGGTGTTGCTATTTCAAACCCAAAGTCATTGTGCTCACAGAATCATGGTTAACCCCAAAAGTAACAGACTCTGCCATATCAATACAGGGGTATTCATGTTATAGAAAGTATACAGCAAAGAGAAGAGGAGGTATAGCTATTTATGTTGATGAGTCCATTAAGTTCACCCCCTTACAGAATTTTAGCTCCCCTGCCATCTTTGATTTCTTCTCCGGTATAATTGAGATCCCATTCAGTAAATCAATCATTGTTGCTGGATTTTATCGCCCACCAAGCTCTCCAGTGCACTCCCTCTCTGACATAACTGAAATCCTTCATAACTTACTTGATCAAAACTAAAAAAGTGAACTGCTGGTCCTCGGCGATTTCAATATTGATTGGCTGAATCCTAAAGCCAATAAACACTGCTCACTGTTTAAGGCCTTGCAGCTAAATCAATTAATCTCCTCCCCCACCCGCATTAATATGAACAGCCCTAACCATACCCTGCTGAACTGGATTCTCTCTTCATGTCCTGATAGAATACAGGAGGCAGTCATTCTCGCTAATAGCTTCAGTGACCACTGTCTAGTGTACTGTGTGTGCAAAATAAAAGCCACAAAATCTTCCCCAAAGGAAATAATCACCAGGTCTTTCAAGAAATTTATTCTTGAATTCTTCCTAAGTGACGTCAAACAGCTCCCATGGTACTGACTAAACCTTATCCCAGACCTGGACTGTGCAATTGAATTCTTTCAGTCCGAGCTCCTGCAAGTCTGGAATGCCCATGCCCCGCGGCGTAAAGTGCGAGTAAAAGGGGCTCATCTCCCCTGGGTTACAGCTGATCTTACACAAATGTACCAGATTAGAGATTCATTGTGGTCAAATTTCAAGAGTACTGGTTCCATGAATGATCACTGTGAATACTGAAAATGCCGGAATGCATGTACAAAACAAACAAAAATGGCTAAAGCCCAATACTTCAATGAAAATCTAAACAATAACTTATCAAACCCTAGAAATTTTTGGAGAATCATAAGTAACATACAAGCACCCCCAGTCCACTCCCAGCCGGCTGCTTTCAAAGTAAACAACCAAACCCTGCAACACCCCCTAGATGTTCCAAATGCCTTTAATAATTATTTTGTTGGGTGCACCACCACCCTAATTGCTAAGCTAGCAAAAGACACAAATACAGAAAGGCCACACACAGGTCAGGCCCCTCCAACCGTGCAGGGACCCCATATCGCAGATAAATTCAACTTTAGACCATTGCCTGTCAGTGTAGTTACTAAACTGCTCCGTAATAAAAAAATGAAATACCAATCTGGACCTGATCAAATCCCAGCAATGTTGCTGCAAATCAGTGCCCCGGCAATTGCAAAGCCAGTCGCAACACTCATCAATGAATCACTGGCAACTGGATACATACCCAAACGCTGGAAGACTGCGAGAGTGGTACCCATCCATAAAAGTGGTGACAGTACTTTGGTATCCAACTACCGTCCAATCTCATTGCTCCCCGTTATGTCAAAAAGTTTGGAAAAATGCGTGTAAACACAATTACCTGATTATTATCAATCTTCAAACTATTTCACCCCAGATCAATCCGTTTTTTGTCCAAATCACTCAACTACAACCGCCCTTTTAAATGTTTGCAATGATACCCAAGCTGGCATGGAACAAGGAAACCTAACTGGAGCCATATTCCTTGATTTTGTCAAGACCTTTGACACAGTAGACCATGGCATCTTATTACAAAAACTTAAAAACTCTGGTATTGGTGATCACACGCTAACCTGGTTTGAATCATATGTATCCAACCGATCGCAACATGTGTCCATCTCTGGCAGCTCCTCCCTCCCCCTCCCAGTCACGTGCGAGTACCCCAAGGCTCAATACTCGGCCCCCTGCTATTCACATTATTCATAAATGATCTGCCCAACATCTGCAAAGCCTCAACTGTACACATGTATGCAGACGACACTGTGATCTATACCAGCAAACCAGATCTCCCACAGCTGGAAGCCGTGCTGCAAGAACAATTCACAGAGGTAGAAAAGTGGATCGCAGATAACAAACTTTTTCTAAATACTGACAAAACTGTAACAATGCTCTTGGAATAGCACCTAAACTACATAAACTGCAAAATCCCCATCTACATGTCAGGACAAAATCAAATGGCACGCTGACCACAGTGACTTCTCTCAAATATCTAGGTATGTGGTTAGACCCAAATCTATCCTTTGGCCCCACATCGAAAAACTCTCATCCAAACTTTACCCCAAACTAGGAGCCCTGTACAGAAACAAATCCTGCCTGAGCCCCACGGTAAGAAAGCAGATTGTACAACAAATGCTTATGCCAGCTATTGAATACGGAGATGTAGTGTATGCAGTGGCCCCACAAACACACCTTCAGAAACTTACTGCATTTTATAACTCATTCTGCCGCTTTGTGCTACAATGTAACTACATGACCCACCATTGTGACATGTTAAAAGAGCTAAACTGGCCGTCGCTGGAATCTAGACGCACCCTTCACCTTTCCAACCTGGTGTTTAAGAGCATCTCTGGGAAGCTACCACCCTACCTGAATAGGCTGCTTCCCCTAGCAGCTCCCTCATCCTACAACCTCCGATCCAGGACCTGCACCTTACTTGCAATACCACAATACAAAAAGAAAGTGGCTCGATCTTCATTTTCCTACAGTGCACCGCAAATATGGAATAACCTCCCAGACACCATCAAATCTTCCCCCAGTCTTAAGTCACTCAAGAGCTCCTTACTAGCATACCTCGGTAGAGAATGCATCTGTAAACATGTAACATAGTAACTATATTACTTACATATTTCTTTTCCGTGTTAATCTGTATATTTGTGTTTTGTTTTTAATATCTTGCATTTATTACTATGTATTTCTGTAACAACTGTAAAATTTCAATGTTCTTGAACCCAGGACATACTTGAAAACGAGAGAAATCTCAATGTATCCTTCCTGGTAAAATCCTTTATAAATAAATAAATAGAGAAATAAATACATATGGATAGATGGACGTATACATAGACAAATAGATACGTATGGATAGATGGACGCATACATAGACATAGACATATAATATTGTTCTTATCAGTCAGTGCTAATGAGATAAATAAAGGCTGTTGTAGAATTTGTGCCTAGGGGCTTGTGAGATGCAAATCTGGTCCCTGCCAAGTGTTAGCATCACCGTATCCGTATGTGAATCACGCCGCGGGTTTCTGATCAAATCCCATTTCCTTGTCGCGGAGCAGATTGAGTAAGGACCCCCGGGTGGAGACGCTGGCGGAGCTGTATCTTTATCTGGGCATCCTTTTTATATAAAATGAAACATTAATGCTTTATAAGTTTCCATCTTCTTTTTATGAGATAACCTGTAACCTTCACCAGACGCGTCTATGATCCAAAGCGCAGTCTTCGTGAGGTTTATTACGTCTTCTCGCTGAGGAGGTAAAACCCTCCGCCGGACATCACTTTCCTGATTTCCGATCACTCGTTTTGATTTTATTTTAACCCATTTTATTGTATCTCTATGTCTTAATTGCACTCGACCTGTTTTTCTTAAAATTTATATATTCTGGACATTTTAATGACACTGCGTTTAACCCTTTAGGAACTGGAACAAATAATTTTTTATTTTTATGGATTCGTTTGTATCACGGAGCAAATTATTTTATCTCGAGCCAATATTAGAAAAATGATGGGGCTCCCGGGCAATAGAAGATCATGGGGGGGGGGGAGGAATCAAGATTGTCAGTCTTTCCTTGCTGCATTTGAATATCCTGAACTGAAAAATGGACGAAAATCGGCCAAATACAGGTCCTGATTTTGGCCATCAGGCCGAATTAAATCGAGTACTGTGAGAAAGTTTTATGTACCACAGATTACACTGTAGGGGATTATTCAGAGAGAGACAGTCTGGACCCGAAATGTCACCAAACAGTGAATTCCCCCATACAGTGACATTTCGGGGCCATTCGGCTAAGGCTGGCGGCACACAAGCGTTTTGAGAGAAAGGAAGGAACGTCCGTGAAAGTGGGCGTTCCTTCCACTCTCTGCGCTCAGCGTACAAAGCGCGATCCTTCTATGGAGAATCGCGCTTTGTATCCTGTCAGCGTCCGTTTCGATTTTTGACGGGGAGGGCTTTTTCACGTCCGGTGGATGGCCTTTCCCGTCAAAAACGCACGGACACAGGGAAGTGCGGGCGCACATGAGCCGTAAATACGCTCGTGTGCCGGGGGCCTAATCAGAGAGCAGGCAGTTCGCCAAATTTTGGCGAATTGCCTGCATGTACGTGCCAGTTAGACGGCAGTGGAATCCCCCATAGGTGAGCAATGGTTAATCTATTCAGAGACACCGAACGGCAGTGAAAAGTTGCCGAAATGCCCTGCTATTCGGTGTTTTCGTTCGGCAGGTTTATTCAGGCGAATCCCATAGGTTTCAATGTTAAAAATATTCCCGTTTTAATCCAATATCTAATAAACCGTTTATTATTTTAATCTGCAGCAAAAAGTCTCTTTATTTATAGTTTTTTAGAATCTTTTAGGCATTTTTCAGGATTTTTTCTTCAAAATTGTTTTTTCTTAAGCGTTTTTTCTTTTTTCTGTAACAGCCCTTTTTATTATCATTCATTGGATTTTATATGTAAATTCCAGACATTTTCATTCAGTATTTTTTTTGCAAACAGCGTTTCAATTCTGACACTTTCAATCGTACTGTTTTTTGGGAGTTTTTTTTGGGGTTTTTTTTAACCCGTGCGTCAGCTTGTCAGCTTTTCAGCTTTTTCCGGCGGCAGCTCTGCGCAGTGATCGGCAGCTCTTCGTCTTTTTCTGACATGTTCGGCGTGTTTTTTGCAGCGGTTTTGGCAGGATTGCGGCGGGTTTTCCCTGCCCTCTGGGGACCCTGCAGTGAATGCTTAATTCGCCGCATGGTGGGGAACTTTGATTCCTGAAGTGCAAGGAAGTGTGGGGAACGAGAGAGCACTGAAATGTCGGTGACATTGCATTTAAGTGCACTCTGAGGCTAGGGTCAGACGAACGCATTTTTCACGTGCGTTTAGCCGCACGAAATCACGGCCGTGCTAGCAGCAAATGACGTCCAATGCCGGGGAACATACGACGAACGGCCGCACGAAAGTTCGTCCGTGCAACGCAAGTGGCCAATGAACGCATTTTATCGAGAACGTCAAACCGCTACTACTGACGTGCAGTGCGTACAGTGCGCTGCGGCCGCATAGCGGCGTGTGTGCGTGATTGGGAGACGTCAGACGCTGCTAATGTCCGGCTAACATAACGTCCAGACGCAAAAAGTGTTTTATTGATGATCCGTACAAAATCACGGACGAAAAGGCGCATCGTATGACCGCTATCGCGTATTCCGGGGGAAAATACGTACGTTCGCTCGAACGCACTTTTTCACGGACAACGTGAAAAATGCGTTCGTCTGACCCTAGCCTGAATAATCCCCTGTATTTTCAGTGCAGTGCAGGTCTATGGAGATCAGGTCTAACGCGGGATAGTGACAAGTGTTACAAACACCTGGAGAAAATTGGTTATCAATGAGTGACCATGTGGGTAATATCAAGGTTTCGACCCTACATGGGCCACTTTCCAGGTTGGGAAAGCTCCTGTATAGGGATGAGCCGAACACCCCCGTGTTTGGTTCGCATTCGAACTCGAACAATTTCAAAAGTTCGAGTTCGAACGCGAACACGAACCGAACTCAATGCAAGTCAATGGGACTCAAAAGTTCGATTTTTAGAGTGCCCTGCAAGAGGGCATATATGCAAGATATTTGCCATAAAAGGTGTATGGGGGTCCGGGTAGTGCCCTGGGGGACAGGAAACAAGGACAAAAAGTTTAAATAAAAACGTTTTTAAAGGGACAGTGAGTTTTCCATGAAATAAGGGTTAAAAATAAAAATGAAAAATTCCTTCAAATATCGTGCCTAGGAGGTCCCCATAACCTGCCCGTGAAGTGGCGGATTTGTAGGATGTATAGAAACATTTAAAAACAAAAAAATTACATTTCAAATTATGGTAAATACTTTTCCTTTAATCTATTCATAAACAACTGCTTGGGACGGCAGCCTGTATGAAAAGAGGAGACCTTTTAGGACACGCAGAACAAGTTTAGTGATTTTTTTGGCTAAATTACGGGCAACTAAATTAATAAGGGGAATGGAAGGGTTAAGTTATGAGGAAAGACTAATAAGCTTAAACCTGTTTAGTTTAGAGAAACGGCGCCTTAGAGGGGATCTGATAACCTTATATAAATATATACGGGGCCATTATCAACCATTGTCTGATAACCTATTCATTAGCAGGTCTATACACAGGACAAGGGGTCATCCATTTAGACTGGAAGAAAGAAAATTTAGCTTAAAGCATAGGAAGGGTTATTTTACGGTGAGAACAATAAAGCTGTGTAATTCTCTGCCTGTTGAGGTGGTTGGGTCAGAGTCTGTACAGACTTTTAAACAGTGGCTGGATGACTTCCTGCAGACACAGAATATTAAGGGTTATAATATTTAATATGTGGGTAAAAGCTTCTTGATCCAAGGAGAAATCTGACGCCATTCTGAATTTTTTCCCAGTATGTTGCATATTGGCAAGCATTTCAGACTGGGTTTTTTGCCTTCTTTTGGATCAACAGCAGTAGGTTATGTGGGAGAGGCTGAACCCGATGGACGCATGTCTTTTTTCAGCCTATATAACTATGTAACTATGTAACTATGTAAATTATGGTGAAACCTATGCAGGCTTTGGATGAAAGTAACAATAGGTGTTTAAAATTGGGCCTTTAGTGTCGGCAACAGTGCCGTCACACCGTAACCCCTCTGCGGTATTGTGAAAGTGTGCAGGGTTGGACCCTGCGGTCCAAAAAATTTAAATGATATAAATATGGTAATATAGGCGTCAGTGTCAGTGCACCCAAATAATGTGCCTTTGGTGGCAGCAAGTGCCTTCACACCGTAACCCTTTTGTGCTTTTGTAGAAGAGTGCAGTGGTGGAGGTTTTGCGAATGCAGAAGAGATCCCCGATCTATTCAGTTACGTCAGCATCAGGGGAGTGATAGCTGCTGATCAAGGACTGATTCATTGACAGTGAGAACACAAAGATTAGAACAATTCCCAGATATTTTGTAGAAATGAGACCCCCCCCCCCCAATAGCTGCTGGCACTGAGAACACACACTAACACAACAATCTCCTCTCAAGAAACACATGCTGGGGCTGTGTGAAGCCTTATGTAGTGTGCTGCGGGACTTAGCTCTGTGAGCCCATGATTGGGCAAAATTTGCTCAATCAGGACTCTGAGCCGTGATTGGCATAGTCTTGCACCTGTCTTGCACCTGACCTGTGGTCAGGTGCAAGGCTGTAGCCAATTACAAGCTTCAGGCCAGTGGAAAAGTGCATTGTGGTCCATTGTGGTGCATTGTGGGCGAACATGCTGCGAACACGCGGAAATGTTCGAAGTTCGCGAACATCCGAACGGGCGATGTTCGAATCGAACTCCTAACGCATCGAACTGAACAGCTCATCCCTACTCCTGTAGAGCTGAAATGTTGCCAGTTGAAATAAACCTGATATATCTGGAGATGGAGTGCTCGGTCCCTCATCTTAATTTTGGGGCTGTTTGTATCACCAGGCCGTGTTGGAGATCACATGGGACTGGATTCTAGTGGCAGATTTTTGGATAATTTCCATTTTGCATCCTATTTGTTTTATACAGACTCTTTTTTTCTTCGGTTTCTTCCATTGATTTATGCTGAATTTGGCAGCTTTTCTCCTGGAATATTCCGTTCTTCGCCAGACTCTGTGATATTTGTTTTCTTTCCTCTGATCTTTTCTTTGACGGTTTTGAAAGCATTTCCTTAGCGTTTCGATGTCGCTTTTCCACCTGGATTAGCGAGTCTCGTCTTCCCGCGTTTTATATTATATTGTTTGAGAAAACAATAAAAAAACAAAAACAAATCATAAACATGTAAGAAATTATGTCAGAAACCTTGAAATACAAGAGTCGACATAATTAGTAGCAAAGTCGTCGGTGAGCGGCATCGGAGGCGCCGCGCGTTACACAGCACCGCGGAGAATCAAATCTAAAGTATTACTTTTTTAATTTCAATAAAATTAGAAACAAAATCCTTAACAATGAGCAGAGGAGGGGCCAGGTTTCAATTCAAAACTCTTTTCATTAACCCCATTACTTCCAAGTTCAAGTATGCTCAATCTTCAAAAGCGCCTGCAGGTGCACCAATAACAAGTTTACTCGATCAAGTCTGATTCTGGAGCAATGCACAGGAATTCAGTTTCTTGCAAATCCATAAACCCTTCCTGACCCTTCTCATATCCACCTTCCACTGTAACCCAAAAGAGAGGAGAGAGTTAATGCTCACCTTTAATTCCTTCAGTCCCCAAATCGAGTTAACTCAATTTGCATTGTAAAGCATTGAAAAGCACTCATTAGTATAACAAAACCCATTTGCAAGCCTTTTTAACGCAAGATTAGTGTGCCCCCCCCCAGAAGAAATGGAATCCACTGTCTTATTCCAGCAGCCTGGGATTTGTCAGAATACAGGGAGAGCTGTGGGGTCAGTCACTGCTGTACAGGGATAAGATTCAGTGGGTTATAATGAGTGTAAATCCCTGTACAGTACAGATACAAGGTGTTGCTGTAATTGCCATACACACAGGGGTCAAGTCCTGGGAAAAAAAGTGAGGGAACTCACCCACGAATTCCACAACCCCCATTACCTGAAGAAAATATATATATATATATATATATATCACGAGTATAGCAGCGCGTGCCGGTGATACCATTTTAATTGGGTTAACTTTACATTTAAAAGACAAGCTTTCAAGAGTGTAAACTGGAAACTATACTGATCAGTGAAAGGTATCACTACGTACAGGTATCCTCGTGATTGTGGCAACTGGACTAACGCATTTTATATACAATATATATATATATATATATATATATCTCCAGGCACAGACCCCCAGAATAATCTACACAGTGCTGAACCCCCAGAATAATATACACAGCGCTGAACCCCCAGAATAATATACACAGCGCTGAGCCCCCAGAATAATATACACAGCACTGAGCCCCCAGAATAATACACAGCGCTGAACCCCCAGAATAATATACACAGCGCTGAGCCCCCAGAATAATATACACAGCACTGAGCCCCCAGAATAATATACACAGCGCTGAACCCCCAGAATAACATACACAGCACTGAGCCCCCAGAATAATATACACAGCACTGAACCCCAAGAATAATATACACAGCACTGAGCCTCCAGGATAATATACACAGCGCTGAGCCCCCAGAATAATATACACAGCACTGAGCCCCCAGAATAATATACACAGCGCTGAACCCCCAGAATAATATACACAGCGCTGAGCCCCCAGAATAACATACACAACACTGAGCCTCCAGAATAATATACACAGCACTGAGCCCCCAGAATAATATACACAGCACTGAGCCCCCAGAATAATATACACAACATTGTGCCCCCAGAATAACATACACAGCACTGAGCCCCCAGAATAACATACACAACACTGAACCCCCAGAATAACATACACAGCACTGAGCCCCCAGAATAATATACACAGCACTGAACCCCAAGAATAATATACACAGCACTGAGCCTCCAGGATAATATACACAGCACTGAGCCCCCAGAATAACATACACAGCACTGAACCCCAGGAATAATATACACAGCACTGAGCCTCCAGGATAATATACACAGCCCTGAGCCTCCAGGATAATATACACAGCACTGAACCCCAAGAATAATATGCACAGCACTGGTTATATGGATATATTTTCCCCAGTTCACATGGATATAATTGCCCCAGCTCATATGGATAATGCCCCCAGGTCTCATGGATAATGCCCCCCCAGCTCTCATGGATAATGCCCCAGGTCTCATGGATAATGCCCCAGGTCTCATGGATAATGCCCCAGGTCTCATGGATATTGCCCCCAGCTCTCATGGATAATGCCCCCAGCTCTCATGGATATTGCCCCAGCTCTCATGGATATTGCCCCAGGTCTCATGCATAATGCCCCAGCTCTCATGGATATTGCCCCAGGTCTCATGGATAATGCCCCAGCTCTCATGGATATTTCCCCCTGGTCTCATGGATATGCCCCAGCTCTCATGGATAATGCCCCAGCTCTCATGGATATTGCCCCCTGGTCTCATGGATATGCCCCAGCTCTCATGGATAATGCCCCAGCTCTCATGGATATTGCCCCCAGCTCTCATGGATAATGCCCCAGCTCTCATGGATAATGCCCCAGCTCTCATGGATATTGCCCCCAGCTCTCATGGATAATGCCCCAGCTCTCATGGATAATGCCCCCAGCTCTCATGGATAATGCCCCCAGCTCTCATGGATATTGCCCCAGCTCTCATGGATATTGCCCCAGGTCTCATGGATAATGCCCCCAGGTCTCATGGATAATGCCCCAGCTCTCATGGATATTTCCCCCTGGTCTCATGGATATGCCCCAGCTCTCATGGATAATGCCCCAGCTCTCATGGATATTGCCCCCTGGTCTCATGGATATGCCCCAGCTCTCATGGATAATGCCCCAGCTCTCATGGATATTGCCCCCAGCTCTCATGGATAATGCCCCAGCTCTCATGGATAATGCCCCAGCTCTCATGGATATTGCCCCAGCTCTCATGGATAATGCCCCAGCTCTCATGGATAATGCCCCAGCTCTCATGGATAATGCCCCAGCTCTCATGGATAATGCCCCCAGCTCTCATGGATATTGCCCCGCTCTCATGGATATTGCCCCAGGTCTCATGGATAATGCCCCCAGGTCTCATGGATAATGCCCCAGCTCTCATGGATAATGCCCCAGCTCTCATGGATAATGCCCCCAGGTCTCATGGATATTGCCCGGTCTCATGGATATTGCCCCAGCTCTCATGGATATTGCCCCAGCTCTCATGGATATTGCCCCAGGTCTCATGGATAATGCCCCCAGCTCTCATGGATAATGCCCCCAGCTCTCATGGATAATGCCCCAGCTCTCATGGATAATGCCCCAGGTCTCATGGATAATGCCCCAGGTCTCATGGATAATGCCCCCCTGGTCTCATGGATAATGCCCCAGGTCTCATGGATAATGCCCCAGCTCTCATGGATATTTCCCCCTGGTCTCATGGATATGCCCCAGCTCTCATGGATAATGCCCCAGCTCTCATGGATATTGCCCCCTGGTCTCATGGATATGCCCCAGCTCTCATGGATAATGCCCCAGCTCTCATGGATATTGCCCCCAGCTCTCATGGATAATGCCCCAGCTCTCATGGATAATGCCCCAGCTCTCATGGATATTGCCCCCAGCTTTCATGGATAATGCCCCAGCTCTCATGGATAATGCCCCCAGCTCTCATGGATAATGCCCCCAGCTCTCATGGATAATGCCCCCAGCTCTCATGGATATTGCCCCAGCTCTCATGGATATTGCCCCAGGTCTCATGGATAATGCCCCCAGGTCTCATGGATAATGCCCCAGCTCTCATGGATAATGCCCCAGCTCTCATGGATAATGCCCCAGCTCTCATGGATATTGCCCCAGCTCTCATGGATATTGCCCCAGGTCTCATGGATAATGCCCCAGCTCTCATGGATATTGCCCCAGCTCTCATGGATATTGCCCCAGGTCTCATGGATAATGCCCCCAGCTCTCATGGATAATGCCCCCAGCTCTCATGGATAATGCCCCAGCTCTCATGGATAATGCCCCAGGTCTCATGGATAATGCCCCAGGTCTCATGGATAATGCCCCCCTGGTCTCATGGATAATGCCCCAGGTCTCATGGATAATGCCCCAGCTCTCATGGATATAGAAACATAGAAACATAGAAACATAGAAAAATGTCGGCAGATAAGAACCTTTCGGCCCATCTAGTCTGCCCAATTACATGGATACTTAACCTGGATTTATCTTTTGTTTAGGATAGCCTTATGCCTATCCCATGCTTGCTTTAATTCAATTACTGTTTTGGCCTCTACCACTTCTACTGGAAGACTGTTCCATGTATCCACCACCCTCTCAGTAAAATAATGCTTCCTGATGTTACTTTTGCCCCCCTGGTCTCATGGATATTGCCCCCTGGTCTCATGGATATTGCCCCCTGGTCTCATGGATATTGCCCCCCCCAGGTCTCAGGGATACTGCCCCAGCCCAGCTCACCTTTGCTGCTGCTGCTTCTGCTCCTCTGCCAGCGGCCGCGTGCTTCCTGCTTCAGTGGCCGCTGACAGGAAGTGCAGCCGCTCGCCTGGGAACTATGAAACAGCCAGGCGAGCGGCTCCACCTCCTGTCAGCTGGCCCTTGTAACAGGAAGCACGCCGGCCGCCGGCAATGTGCGGCGGCGGCGTTCGGGCTCGGGCCACAGCGGGAACGCTGCGTTCCCGCAGCGTTCCCGCTGTGGGAAAAGTGCGGGAACGCCGTTCCTGCGCGTTCCCGCTCGACTCGAGCCCTGCATACACATGCATTATGCGTCACATACAGCTACAAGGTGTTGCTGTAATTGCCATACACAGGCGTTATGCGGCACATACAGATACAAGGTGTTGCTGTAATTGCCATACACAGGCATTCTATAGCACATACAGATAAAAGGTGTTGCTGTAATTGCCGTACACATGCATTATGCGTCACATACAGATACAAGGTGTTGCTGTAATTGCCATACACAGGCATTATGCAGCACATACAGATACAAGGTGTTGCTGTAATTGCCATACACAGGCATTATACAGCACATACAGATACAAGGTGTTGCTGTAATTGCCATACACAGGCATTATACAGCACATACAGATACAAGGTGTTGCTGTAATTGCCATACACAGGCATTATACAGCACATACAGATACAAGGTGTTGCTGTAATTGCCATACACAGGCATTATGCAGCACATACAGATACAAGGTGTTGCTGTAATTGCCATACACAGGCATTATGCAGCACATACAGATACAAGGTGTTGCTGTAATTGCCATACACAGGCATTATGCAGCACATACAGATACAAGGTCTTGCTGTAATTGCCACACACAGGCATTATGCAGCACATACAGATACAAGGTGTTGCTGTAATTGCCATACACAGGCATTATGCGGCACATACAGATACAAGGTGTTGCTGTAATTGCCATACACAGGCATTATGCAGCACATACAGATATTGCATTGCTAATAATCTCATTCTGATCATTACGAACCCACATAAGCAGGAGATCTCACCATTTTAGGCTAGGGTCAGACTGAGGCAGTGCGAAAGCGCGTGCAGGCGCACTTAATCACGGCCGTAGTAGCAGCAAATGCCGGGCAATGACGGCCAATATACGAAGTACGGTCGCACAAAAGTCCGGCTGCGCAACGCAAGTGGCAAACGAACGCATTTTGTCGAGAACGTAAAACCGCTAGTACGGTTGTACAGAGTGCGCTGCATCCGCTAGCGGCGTGTGTGGGTGAATTGGAGATGTCAGATGCTGCTAATGTCCGGCCAACATAATGTCCAGATGCACAAAGTGTTTTATTGATGATCCGTACAAAATCACGAACGCAAATGCGCATAGTATGACCGCTATCGCGTACTCCGTGAAAAAATGCGTCTATTCGTTCGAACGCACTTTTTCACAGACAACGTGAAAATGTGTTCGTCTGACCCTAGCCTTATTGTGACGAACTGACGATTTGATGAACGGGGTAAAAAAAAACACTACGCTTGAAAGTGTAAAAATTGAAAAGCTGTTTGCTAAAAAAAACTACTGAACGAAAATGTCTGGAATTTACACATAAGATCCTAAGAATGATAATAAAATGGTCTGTAACAGAAAAAAGAAAAAACGATAAAAAAAAAACCGAAGAAAAAGTTTGCCAAAAAAATCTTGAAAAAAATGCCTAAAAGATCCTAAAAAATCTATAAATAAAGAGACTTTTTACAGCAGAATAAAATGATAAACGGTTTATTAGATATTGGATTAAAACGGAAATATTTTTTCCTTTGAAGAAGTCCATTGACAGCCATTGGCTAGTTTGGAATGAGCCACCCTGTCCCTTTAAATGTTTAACCCACTTTTACCTGCAGGATGTCTGGAATTTGCTGATGCATTTGCATTAATAAATGTAAGATTCCTCCCGCCTGGGGCGAACCTGAAGTAAAATATCAGAAAACGACATGCAGAGCATTTTGATAATTTCGGCATCATTTTATTTTTTTTTGCACTCAGCATTCTAGGAAATTGCTTAATATTTGCAAAAATTAAATATATATTTTTTACGGGGGGGAGGGGGGGGCGGGAGGGGCTGCTGACTAAGGATGGGTTTGCTTTAGCTAATAATAAGTAAGAAATAATTCAGCTTGTCGGTGAAATGTTTCCCCGTGTTCCATCTCGGGTAACTTTAAATATTTCACTGTGAGAATTTGAAGTTTATTATTATTATTAATTTGTCTTCATTAAAATATTCCATTAGTGCAGCGAGCAGCCCCGTGCGCGGCGGCCATCGAACGTAATTACCGCCGAGTCCCAAAGCAGCCATCTTTTTAAATAATAAAAAAAAAAGTCTGTTTGAGCTTCTTTATTTATTTCTTGTTACAAATCGATATGGCTCTGGAAATTAGCAGAGGATTTCGCCGCGTGCCGTTTGATCAGGAGGAACAAAGAGAGCAAATGAGATTGATATTTAATCTACACAATCTTTACATGGCGGAAAATTCAGGGCAGCGCCACGCTATAATTATCCCGCGGATCAAAAACAAGCGCCGGGAAGGTTATTTAATTATATATTAGAGCGAGAAATTCCTTCAGGTGTGGAGGTTACCGCTAGGGCAAAAATGCAGAGTTTTGTCTCGGATGCTCCTGCTAGGCTGAGGCCGTCATTGCAGATACTGATATAACACGAAACGATAAATATTCCAGAGCCAAACCGGGGCTGAAAGGAAAAACTCTCACTTCTTCCACCCAGTAAATCCCAGACTCCCTGTATTGTGTCCTCTCTGTGTATTATGTGTAATGCAGACATCAGTAGATCCCAGACTCTCTGTATTGTATCCTCTCTGTGTATTATGTGTAATGCAGACATCAGTAGATCCCAGACTCTCTGTATTGTATCCTCTCTGTGTATTATGTGTAATACAGACATCAGTAGATCCCTAGATTCCCCTATAGAGTTGACGGGGAATCAGGATTATAAATAAAGACACGGAGGCGAATATTATGCTAAACTCTTCTTTACTGTAACATCAGCAGCAAAGAAATATACAAATAAAGTTTTTTAAGTTTGAAAAAAGGAAAAAAGTTTCACATATACAGTAGAACCAATCAGAATAGGGCAGTCCAATTTGGGCCAATCATTATCCACCATCGGGTATATATTCAGTCAGCTGCGCCACATTCGACTTCTTTTCTTTAGGTGCGATCGTTTTGAACTTTATAACAGGAAACCGAAATCCAATGGAATTCGTAGAGGAGAACACCTCTGATGTTATGAACCTGAAACAACAAAGGACAAGAATCTCCGGATTAGAACCGTGAATCAAAAGATTTTAATGGAAACATCAGGCATGAACACCATAACTTCCAACATGGTAATAGGTATGAACATTTACATGTCATGGGTAGGGACACTATGATAGAGTCATATTTCGGGTGGGATAATATTCGCCTCCGTGTCTTTATTTATAATCTTGATTCCCCATCAACTCTATAGGGTAATCTAGGGATTATACACCAAGACACGGAGGCTTCATATTATGCTCGTTGAAAGCTAGTTAATAATGGAATGAGCAAAATGAACAATAGGTTTAAAATAAAATTCTTTAAAGGTGGAATCGTTAGACCAATTAGCAGTTTTTAGAATATCTTCCAATCTACAGCCTTGAGACACGGACGCAGATGCTGCCGCACTCCGAGAGGAATGGGCCCCAAAAACGGAGGTGTCTATACCTGCCTCAGCCATAATCCATTTAACCCACCTAGCTAGGGAAGTAGATGAGGCTATGTGATACGGTTTGGTCATGGTTAAGAACAACCGATCAAAGGAAGGAAGACGATACGGGGCAGTGACCCGTTCATATTCCTGTAAACATAACACTGGGCATAAATTCTGTTTTTGAGGAAAAGCCGGATAAAATACCTGGGAAAAGGCCGTTTTAGTACGTCTGGATACAGAAAATAAGACCCCCAAAGGCGTAAAGGAGCGCCCTGACAGGTCCAGAGCACGGACGTCAGAGACTCTTTTACACAAAATCAAACAGAAAAGCATGGTTAATTTACCCGACAGCTGTTTAATTGATAGTTCAGTATTACGAGGCCACTGATCTAAAAAATCTAAGACTATATTAACATCCCAAGTAAATGAATACCGTGATCTAGGAGAACGTTTCAAACGAATTCCCTTAAGTAATCGACAGACTAATCTGTGCTGACCTACGGGAAGTCCCTCAATGCTAGGGTGATACGCCGAAAGAGCTGATCTAAAGTTGTTAATCGTACGATAAGCCCTGCCTTCCTCATATAGAGAGGTGAGAAACTGGAGGATGTCTCATATAGGGCTGAAAAGGAATCAATTGTTTGCCTAGACACAAGAAACCCAGCAGTTCCAGTAATAAAGGTATCGCTTTCTAGTAACCTGGTGCCCAAGCGCTGGAGAGTAGCTCGGTGTCACGGATCCCTCTGATTACCAGAAGTGTGGTCCCTTTACGCAGACCGCTCTCTACCCTTCCGATCCTTGAATGGTCGGCGAAACTAGAAGGACAATTAACCAGACAATAGATAGACAAGGGGTAACACCAGACAGAGGTATGGAATAGAGTATCGTCACGAATCCTTCTGACTACCAAGATATATATCTCTTTCTGTAGCTCCCTTTCTACTCTTCCGATCCTTGAATGGTCGGCAAAGCTATGTAGACAATGAAGCAGGTAACAGACAAAGAAAGGGAAATACCAGACAGGGGTACAGAACAGATCACAAGTCCTCCCAAGGACTTTAGTAATAGCAGAGGTATCTGATGCGTGCTTAGGATGCCACATAGACTGACCTCAGTACCAACGTTAAGGGCAGAACCTAGAGCAGAGTAAATGCCAATACAGGGTCACACACAGGAGGGTTCGTTTGCCAATACCAGGAGTCATACACAGGAGGGTTCGTTTGCCAATGCCAAGGGTCATACACAGGAGGGTTCGTTTGCCAATGCCAAGGGTCATACACAGGAGGGTTCGTTTGCCAATGCCAAGGGTCATACACAGGAGGGTTCGTTTGCCAATGCCAAGGTTTATACACAGAGGGTTCGTTTGCCAATGCCAAGGGTCATACACAGGAGGGTTCGTTTGCCAATGCCAAGGGTTATACACAAGAGGATTCGTTTGCCAATGCCAAGGATCATACACAGGAGATAGCCAAAAATCACAAGAGCTCTGCGGGAGGTGAATACCACGTCAGGGCACCGGTGTATGGGAGAGACTGGGTTTTAAACCCGGCGGGTCCGCGTCACAGCGCCAGGCCCCGCCCCTCGGCGTCCCACGTGAGCGGGCCGGAAGCGCTTACATTCGGCGCCTGGCCAGCGAGCAGCGAGGAAGCCGCTGCCAGGCGCCCCATCCCCTGAGCCACCGTGACAGAACCCCCCCCTCCAGGGGCGGCCACTGGACGACCCCAGGGGCACGGGGATGCGCTAAATAGAAGGCCTTCACTAGCCTGGGTGCATGGACTTCCGCAGCCGGTACCCAAGAACGATCCTCCGGACCGTACCCCACCCAATCGACCAAATACTGCAAGGACCCCTAGACAGCCTGGCACCCAGAATGGCCTGAACTTCGAATTCCTCCTCGCCCTCCACAGAGACAGGAGGCGGTGGAGCATGGACTTTGGTGTACCGGTTACATAACAGCGGCTTCAAAAGGTTCACATGGAATACATTGTGTATTTTAAAATGGGGGGTAACGCCAAAGCATAGGAGACAGGGTTGAGTCGCCGTAGTATCTTATAGGGGCCGATATACCTAGGAGCCAACTTCATGGAAGGCACTAAGAGCTTGATGTTACGTGAAGACAGCCAAACCCTGTCCCCAACTTGATACACTGGTGCCTGCCTCCTGTGTCTGTCGGCCTTAGTTTTCTGGATGGCACTACTTTCCTCCAGTGCCCGTCTCACTCTCCCCCAAGTCTCTTTCAATGATGCCAGTTGTTTATCTAAAGCAGGAATCGTGGAATCAGGAAACGTATCGGGGAGCACGGGAGGATCAAAGCCATAAACAGTGAAGAAAGGAGAATGACCTGTGGATTCACTTACTGCGCTGTTAATAGCATATTCTGCCCACGGTAGCAGATCTGACCAGTTATCTTGTTGTTCTGAGATGAAGCACCTGAGATATTTCTCTACGTTTTGGTTTGCTCGTTCTGCTGCTCCGTTGGTCTGGGGGTGATAGGCCGAAGAGAAAGAGAGGTCTATCCCCACGTTCTTACAAAACCCTCTCCAGAATCCTGAGATGAATTGGGTCCCCCTATCAGAGACTATCTCCCGAGGGACACCGTGAATGCGGACCACATTGGCAATGAATATGGGCACCAGTTCAGCTGCCGAAGGTAGTTTCTGAAGAGGAACATAGTGACCCATCTTGGAAAATCGATCTATGATCGTAAGTATCACTGTATTCCCTCTTGACTCAGGTAACTCTACGATAAAATCCATGGCTACATGTGACCAGGGTCGTTCGGGGATCGGCAAAGGCTGGAGTAAGCCAATGGGTGCTGTTTTGGGACTTTTCTGCCTTGTGCACACTTCGCACACGGCAATGTAATCTTTGACATCTCGGCGCAATGTGGGCCACCAGAGGAGTTTACTGATACTAGACACAGTCTTGGTGATACCCATATGCCGGAAGTTTTATTATCATGATAGATGTTAAGTACTTCCTCTCTTTCGTTCTCAGGTACAAAGAGTCTCGCAGGAGGTTTTCCCCCAGGAGCTGCGCCCTGGACGGTCTGCAACCTTTTCATTAGAGGAGACGAAACACTAATCGTGGTAGCGGCTATAATCCTCTCCTGGGGTACAATGGGATGCTGATCTTGGATATTATGTTCATAAGACTCATACTGTCTCGACAATGCGTCTGCTTTGATGTTTCTGGACCCAGGTCTATAGGTAAGTGAGTACGAAATTAAAACTTGAAAGAAACAATGACCATCTCGCTTGTCTGGAGTTTAAACGTTTGGCATCTCCAATGTACGTGAGATTCTTATGGTCGGTTATGATAACAATGGGGTCCTTAGACCCTTCTAATAAGTATCTCCATTCAGCCAAGGCCGCGATGACTGCTAACAATTCTCTATTTCCAATGTCATAGTTCTTCTCTGCCGGGGACAACTTCCGAGAATAGAAGCCGCATGGATGCAAGGGTTTGTCAGGAGCCTCCCTTTGGGACAAGACTGCACCAAGACCTAGTTCGGAGGCGTCAACTTCTAATTGGAAAGGCAGAGCCGGATCTGGATGCCGGAGAACAGGGGCAGTAGTAAAGGCTTGTTTTAGTGCCTCAAAGGCTTGAGTGGCTTGAGGTGTCCATTTCTGATTTCCCACCCCTTTCTTTGTCATAGCCGTGAGGGGGGCCACCAAGGCCGAAAAATCTTTAATGAACCTTCGGTAATAGTTCGTAAACCCCAGAAACCTCTGAATGGCTTTAAGTCCTTGGGGTAGAGGCCAGTCAAGAATAGCTGAGAGCTTCTTGGGATCCATTTGAAAACCCCCAGGAGTTATAATATAACCAAGGAATTGCACAGTTACTATGTCGAATAGACATTTTTCTAGCTTACAGTACAATCCAGCCTTCAATAGTTTTTTCAACACTTGTTTCACGTGGACATGATGAGTGTCCACATCAGGAGAGTATATCAGGATATCATCCAGATATACTATGACGAATTCTTGCAGAAAGTCCCTTAGAGTGTCATTTATAAGGTCCTGAAAGACGGCTGGCGCATTACACAACCCAAAAGGCATCACCAGGTATTCGTAATGCCCGCTACGTGTATTAAAAGCCGTTTTCCATTCGTCTCCCTTTTTAACCCTGACCAGGTTGTACGCTCCGCGTAAATCAAGCTTAGTATAGACACGGGCCCCTTTTAATCGGTCAAACAATTCTGTTATGAGAGGTATGGGATATGCATTTCTTATAGTGATCCTATTTAAACCCCTATAGTCGATGTGCAAGGTCGCAGATCTCCCTCTTTCTTGGAAACAAAAAAGAAACCTGCTCCTGCTGGAGAGGAGGACCGTCTAATGAATCCTCGTTCCAGATTCTCCCTTATATATTCCTCCATAATGTCGTTCTCCCTTTGTGACAAAGGGTATACGTGACCCCTAGGAGGCATTGTACCGGGGAGCAAGTCAATGGCACAGTCATATGGACGATGTGGTGGTAGGACCTCAGTCCTGGCTTTAGAGAACACCTCCTTTAATGCCAGGTAACATTCCGGAACCTCCGTGGACAAAGGAGGGGCTGTGGCAATATTGAGGCTACCAATCACATTAACTGTGCCTAGGCACTTAGACTGACAACTCTGACCCCAACATTTTATGTCTCTCTGGACCCAATCGACTACTGGGTTGTGCTCTGTTAGCCATGGAAACCCAAGGACGACAGGACATGAGGGTGATTCAATGATTTGAAATCTTATGGTCTCCTGGTGTAAAACTCCTACTTTCATACATACATCGACTGTATCGTGAGTGATATGTGGACATGCCAGGGGGTTACCATCTATGGCCTCCACCCTTAGAGGTCTTTCCCTGAGAACCAGTGGTATGAGGTTTTTGGCAGCAAAATTCTTATCCATAAAATTGCCTGAGGCCCCAGAGTCCAAAAACGCCTCAGTCTTGAGGTGAACCCCCTCCCAGGTTAGGGAGACCGGTAACAGAATCCTGGATTTTTTTTTCTCATTATCCACAAAGGAGGCATACAGAGAACCGACAACCTGGGTGTCTCCTGTTCTGAATCCCACTCTGCTATGTTCAGCTCTGCCAACCCTGGGTCTCTGAGGACATTGAAGGCGGAAGTGATCTGCCCCTGCACAATAAAAGCAGAGCCCCTTTTCTCTTCTGTGAGCTTTTTCTGCTTCTGAAATACCTGTCCTCCCTATTTGCATGGGTTCAACGACCGGTAAATCTGTTTTTACATTCTCCGAACCACCTGATGTACTGGGGTGTCTGGGTAACGAGGGTAAAGGAGGCAAGACCCTTCTGGGTCTATCTCTGGGGTGTCTCCTTTCCCTGATTTGATCGTCCATGGCTATACAGAAATCTATCAGGTGGTCCAGACTTTCTGGTAATTTTAAGGGAGCCAGTTCAAACATAAAAGCCTCGTTCAAGCCTTCGGTAAAGGCTAAGGTTAAAACGTCGTTCGGCCAAAGTACTTCAGAAACAAAGTCTTAAACTCTATGGCATAATCGGCGACCCTCTTATTACCTTGTTTGATGTGAAATAAGGACCTACCCGCATTGGTAGCCCTTCTAGAGGGATCAAAGGTACGTTTTAACTCAGAGGTAAAACCCTCATAGTCATAAATGATGGGTTTCTTATTTTCCCACAACGGCGTAGCCCACAATAAAGCTTTTTCTGTTAAATGATTAATCAGATATCCTACTTTGGCTTTATCAGACATACAAGAACCTGGATTGTTCTCAAACAAAATCTCGAGTTGAGTCAAAAACCCCGACATAGGCTTGGTGTACCATCATAGCGTAGGGGTGCCTTCATACTAAGCCTATGTCCTTCAGGGGGGACGGGACTGACCCTAGGTAACACTGGATCTGGAGGGTTTGTGATACCTGTATTGGACCGATTTAACAGGGTTTGCAGAGCGAGAGAAATCTGGTCCATCCTATGGTCTTGTTCCTCTTGTCTGGCTGCGATACGTGCCAGCTGGTTAGAGAGGTCTGCGGGATCCATTGGCCCTGACGTAATGTCACGGATCCCTCTGATTACCAGAAGTGTGGTCCCTTTACGCAGACCGCTCTCTACCCTTCCGATCCTTGAATGGTCGGCGAAACTAGAAGGACAATTAACCAGACAATAGATAGACAAGGGGTAACACCAGACAGAGGTATGGAATAGAGTATCGTCACGAATCCTTCTGACTACCAAGATATATATCTCTTTCTGTAGCTCCCTTTCTACTCTTCCGATCCTTGAATGGTCGGCAAAGCTATGTAGACAATGAAGCAGGTAACAGACAAAGAAAGGGAAATACCAGACAGGGGTACAGAACAGATCACAAGTCCTCCCTAGGACTTTAGTAATAGCAGAGGTAATCTGATGCGTGCTTAGGATGCCACATAGACTGACCTCGGTACCAACGTTAAGGGCAGAACCTAGAGCAGAGTAAATGCCAATACCAGGGGTCACACACAGGAGGGTTCGTTTGCCAATACCAGGAGTCATACACAGGAGGGTTCGTTTGCCAATGCCAAGGGTCATACACAGGAGGGTTCGTTTGCCAATGCCAAGGGTCATACACAGGAGGGTTCGTTTGCCAATGCCAAGGGTCATACACAGGAGGGTTCGTTTGCCAATGCCAAGGGTTATACACAAGAGGGTTCGTTTGCCAATGCCAAGGGTCATACACAGGAGGGTTCGTTTGCCAATGCCAAGGGTTATACACAAGAGGATTCGTTTGCCAATGCCAAGGATCATACACAGGAGATAGCCAAAAATCACAAGAGCTCTGCGGGAGGTGAATACCACGTCAGGGCACCGGTGTATGGGAGAGACTGGGTTTTAAACCCGGCGGGTCCGCGTCACAGCGCCAGGCCCCGCCCCTCGGCGTCCCACGTGAGCGGGCCCGGAAGCGCTTACATTCGGCGCCTGGCCAGCGAGCAGCGAGGAAGCCGCTGCCAGGCGCCCCATCCCCTGAGCCACCGTGACACTCGGAAGTAGTTTCCGAAAGTCTACCGTGAGTGAGAGGATGCCTGACAGTCTCCAAGCCACAAGCTGGAACGAGGGGACTGACAGGACGTCCTGCAGGGTATTCTCCGCATCCTCCAGAAGCACAGGGTTCGGCTGGAGGATCCGGGGAACATCGATCGCTAATTCTAGTAGCTGAGGGAACCATGGTTGAGTCGTCCACCATGGGGTGATCAGAACCAGAGTCGATTGACTGGATCGAACCAGTCGAAGGACCCTGGAAATCAGGATAAATGGAGGGAACGCATACAGGATCCCCGCCGGCCAGGACTGGCACAATGCATCTGTTCCTGACGCGTCTGGATCTGGCCTCCAGCTGAATTACTGGGGTACTTGAGCATTCAAACGAGAAGTGAATAAATCTACACTGAAAGGGCCCCATAGGGATGATAAAGATAGGAATTTGCCCTGTGTAATCTCCAGTCGCTGGGTCTATCAAAAATCTGGAGTTCCAATCTGCTACAATGTTGCATAAACCCGGAATGAACTGGGCCTTCAGTGTAACATTGCTGGATAGGCAAAATCCCCAAAAGAGTTTGGAGACCTCCGACAATTGTTTTGACCTGGGACCCCCCAGATGGTTGATGTGCCTCACCGCGGAAAAATTGTCCATACGGAGTAGCACTGAGTTGAAGGATCTGCTCTTTAGAAAACTTTGAATAGCGAAGAAACCAGCCAGGAGCTCGAGAATGTTTATGTGCAATGAAGCTTCCTCCAAAGCCCATCTGCCTCCTGTGGATATAGGACCTAAACGCGCGCCCCAACCAAAGTTGCTGGCGTCGGATTCTATAACCACCTCTGGTTGAGGCGGAAAAAAGGAACGGCCGTTCCATGTTTCGATGTGGTCTTTCCACCACTGTAACTCCCCCCGGGAGTCGTCGTCTAGGGACACCAGATCTGAATACTGAAGACCCTGACGAAGGTAGGATGCTTTTAGTCGTTGGAGGGCCCGATAAAATAGAGGTGCCGGGAAAATGGCCTGAATCGATGCCGACAACATTCCCAATAGGCGAGCGAGAGCTCTCAATGTGAATGTCGGCCGTGTGGACAATGTCCTTACTTCCTTCCTGATCTGACAGACCTTCTGAGTCGGGAGACTGAGGGACATCTGGGCTGAATCCACTTGAAAACCTAGAAATTCCATAATCCTGGCAGGTTCTAGGCTGGACTTTCCCTGATTGATCATGAATCCCAGGTTCGTTAAGAGATTGACTGTCCATTCTCGATGCTGAATAATCAAGGAAAAATCCTGAGCCATTAGAAGTATATCGTCTAGATATACGACCAATCGAACTCCTTTGGATCTCAGTAACGCAACCACTGGTTTCATGATCTTGGTGAAGCATCGGGGAGCCGACGAGAGGCCGAATGGCAGAGACTTGAACCTCCACAGCTCGTCCTTCCACAGAAACTGAAGGTAATCTCTGTCGTGGAGGGCAATTGGAATGGTCAGGTAGGCGTCTTTGAGGTCTATCTTGACCATCCAATCCCCTGGGCATAAGTTGTCCTTTAATGATGGGATTCCTTCCATCTTGAAAGGTTGATACTGAACGTGGTAATTCAGGTTTTTTAAATTTATCACTGGGTGGAATTCGCCGTTTTTCTTTTGAACTAAAAATACATTGCTCACGTAACCCAATATTGGAGGAACCACTTTTTCTATGGCGTTCTTGTGGGATAGATATATAACCTCTTGAGATATCACCTGGTGGTGTTCTGGGGTCATAAACAGAGGTTGAGGCAAGTGATATTGAACTGGTAGAGAAACAAACTCTATCTCGTAACCCATAATTGCGTTTAATACCCATGGGTCTGATGTGATGTGATGCCAATATCGGAAAAAAAGATGGACCCTGCCCCCTATACGAGCATGAAAAGAAGGTTGGTGTATCAACGTACTCACCAGAATAAGCTGCTCTGCGATATCCGCGGAAAGGCCTCGATCGTCCGGGCCTGGACCTCTGCGGGAAAAAGGTCGGTTGCTCGACCATCTGCGATTGACCCATTTGAGAGGAGTAGGTGAAGCCTCTGGAATGGAATTGAGAGTTCCGCCCGGGAAAACGGCCTCTACTTTTCCCGGCCCTGTTGAAAACCCTATTCGGGAATGTGTTTCTCATGGTCGCTTGGACCTTTTTTATGGAGCTAAAAGAATTTGCACGAGAACCCATCTGCTTGATGAAGTCATCCGCGAATAGGATGCCTTTGGCCAGTGGGCCAGGTTCTTTATTGGCCATAGAGACCAATTTTGGCTCCACTTTTAGGAGAATAGAACGTCTGCGTTCCGTGGAAATGGCCATGTTGGCATTTCCCAAGATGCAGACCATTCTTTGAACCCAGCCTCGATATTCAAAAATATCGGGTTTGGTATTCCCCAAAATGGATTGCTCGATAGCGTTGAACATTCTGGTCAAGAGACCCAAGAGGTCCAAAAGTTTCTCTTGGCAGACCTTAAGGGTTGCGTCAAGACCTTTTTTGGGAGTCCAACCAGTCTTGCTGAGGAACTCCACAATGTCGTCGTTTACCTCCAGGGCAGAGGCAATTTCATTAGCCAGTGTCGGCCGTGGTCATTCAGCCCTTATTTTATTGCGGGTTTTCTTATCCATTGGTGTACGTATGCGAGCCTCAATATAACTGGCCACATGTTCCAATGGAGCCCACTCAGAGGAGCGGGGAAGCTTTAGCATCTCTGGGACGAACATGGCTTGCCCCAGCGCATCTAGCGGGGTGGCATCGTCCCTTGGTCTACGGGAACGGAACAAATGTGAGACTGAATCCGAAATCCCCTCAGATTCGTTCGGAACCCAGTCTGTATCACTCGTATCTGAGTTGTCAGTGTCTTTGTCAGTCTCTGAGAGGGTAACCTCCGAGCTGGAATAACTGGACTCGTCATGCCTGGCCCTTTTCCAACCGCGTTTTTTGGCCTTGCGGAGAGGCCTCTTTTTCAGTGATTTGCCACTTTTATGTGGTGATTTCAGTAACTCCATCTCTTTTACAGGAGTTTCTTCTATACCTGTTTTTTTTGGGGAGACAGTGAACTCCCTTGTTTAGGGTAGTGGGTACCCCACCCTCTTGGGCCGACCAGTACCTGTCGAATGTGGAAGGCATGACTGCAGTCGGATTCTCAATCAAAGTCCTATCAGTGTGCTGAGCCGCAAGCACTTTAAGCAGGGTATTTTCAAAATTTGTGGACATTAAAGTAATAACAGAGATAACCTCCGCCGAAACGGAGGGTCTCTGAGCGCTATCCATGGCTATCGCCGGTGAGTCTGAGCCTGACATGGTGTGAACCGCGAAAAATCACCTCAGCGCAACGCTCTGAGGAGACCTCACGCACAGGGAAACAAGCAACCGCCCAGAAATGCAAATGGCGGGAAGCCGCGCCCGCTATGCAAATGGCGGTGGGCTGCACTGACCAAGCTTGCTTGACCCCGCACACTCCCCCCGCCCTAAGCGGCGACGAAGGAAATTATTTCCTTCGTGATAGAGACCACGCAGAGCGTTCTGTCTTTCTTAAGGGAGCTGAAAAGATTTAAAGATGAACAGAACAGAAATGGCGAAAATTGCGCCAGCGATAACGTTTTATTAACAGAACAGAATGCTATGCAACTGGCAAATATGATAATAGATACAATACATAAGTGAGAGAAATAAAGTATACTTAGCTGATGATAGCAGCAAAGAAAAGAGGTTGAATGTGGCGCAGCTGACTGAATATATACCCGATGGTGGATAATGATTGGCCCAAGTTGGACTGCCCTATTCTGATTGCTGCTGATGTTACAGTAAAGAAGAGTTTAGCATAATATGAAGCCTCCGTGTCTTGGTGTATAATCCCAGTCTCTCTGTATTGTATCCTCTATGTGTAATGCAGACATCTGTAGATCCCAGTCTCTCTGTATTGTATCCTCTCTGTGTATTACGCATAATGCAGACAAGAGTAAATTCCAGACTCCCTGTACTGTGCCCCCTCTGTGTATTATGTGTAATGCAGACATTGGTAGATCCCAGACTCCCTGTATTGTGCCATCTCTGTGTATGATGTGTGACGCAGACATATCAGTAATTCCCAGACTCCCTGTATTGTGTCCCCTCTGGGTATTATGTGTACAACAAACATATCAGTTAATCCCAGACTCTCTGTATTGTGTACCCTCTGTGTGTTATGTGTAACACAGACATATCAGTTAATCCCAGGCTCCCTGTAATGTGTCCTCTCTGTGTATTATGTGTAATGCATACATCGGTAGATCCCAGACTCTCTGTATTGTATCCTCTCTGTGTATTATGTGTAATGCAGACATCAGTAGCTCCCAGACTCTCTGTATTATGTCCTCTCTGTGTATTGCGTGTAATGCAGACATAGGTAAACCCCAGACTCTCTGTATTGTGTCCTCTCTGTGTATTATGTGTAATGCAGACATCAGTAGATCCCAGACTCTCTGTATTGTGTCCTTTCTGTGTATTATGTGTAATGCAGACATCAGTAGATCCCAGACTCTCTGTATTGTGTCCTCTCTGTGTATTATGTGTAATGCAGACATCAGTAGATCCCAGACTCTCTGTATTGTGTCCTTTCTGTGAATTATGTGTAATGCAGACATCAGTAGATCCCAGACTCTCTGTATTGTGTCCTTTCTGTGTATTATGTGTAATGCAGACATCAGTAGATCCCAGACTCTCTGTATTGTGTCCTCTCTGTGTATTACGTGTAACGCAGACATATCGGCATTTATCCTAACTAGGGATGAGCCGAACACTCCCCGAGTTCGGTTCGAACCCGAACCCGAACTTCCCATTTGTTCGGGACCGAACCCGAACCCCCATGCAAGTCAATGGGGCTGAAAATTCGGTTTTTTAGAGTGCCCTCCAAGAGGGCATATATGCTACATATTTGCCATAAAAGGTGTATGGGGGTCCGGGTAGTGCCCTGGGGGACAGGAAACAAGGACAAAAAGTAAAAAAAAATAAGGGTTCATAATCCATGAAATAAGGGTTAAAAATAAAAACGAGGGGGCGTGACCGGAAGTCGAGCTGAGCGGCTGCAATTCTGAAGAGCTCCTCTGCTGATGTTTTATATTTGATGATTTTTGGGACTTTTCGGCTGAAATTTCCGCTCTCACTCGCTTCCTTACTGTGGGTACTTACCTGTGGTCCTGTAACTGGGAGATCCCTGCGACGTGCTATACCCTGGGCTGACCTGGGCCTACCTGGACCTGTGCGACCTAACCTCGGCGGCCATTTTCTTTGCCTGTGCGCCCCTCGTGCTGATTCCTCAAGTATTCTGCGGTGTTTGGTCCGGTGTGCCAGGCTGGCAGGTGAGGACGAGTTGGCGTGCCCTGGCCTTTGCAGGTGTCCCGCGGTGGCCTGAAATGCCTGACCCTTCCGTGGGGTCTACTGTGGCTGCGCTCTCGTGCCTGGATGAGGAGCATGGGCCCCTTCTGGAGTCGTCTCCCTTTCCCCGCCAGAGGTCTGATGACGCCTTACTCCCACTGACAAGGGGAGATCTGGCGGTCCTGCTTGCTGAGTTCCGGGAGGTATGGCGTGCTTCCCTTCGGGAAGCAGGATGCATGAGTGCTGCGGGGGACCATGATGAGTGTGGCCGGGGATACGGAGACCCAAATGGAGTCGCCCCGTCTGAGGCTACTCCTGCTGCCGTGGAACAGGATGTCTTGGCGCCTCTCCTGCTGTATCCCCCTGGATCAGGGGAGGTAGTGATGTGGCCTGGGACTGTCAGTGGCGCACTGGGACTCTCCTGGACCCCCAACGCGGTTACTGGGGCTGCTGGAGTTGCCCGGAGGCAGTTTGTTCGAGGTTCCCCCTGCAGTTTTGGAGACGCCACTAGTGCCCTTGGGAAGCGGATTGCCCTGTGCGCCCCCTGTGCGGTTGAGGAAGAGAAGTCGGAGGTGGCGACCTATGCTCTGGTGCCTGCACACCTTGGCCTTGCCTGTGACTCCTTGTGGACAGTATGTTATCGGGCCGGGTGTCTTTTGTTCCTGGACACTGGCTGAGCTAGAGGAGACTGCTATCGACCTCCTGGCTGCCGACATCTTTCCTGTGACTCTGCTCTTCTAGTTTCCCTAGAAGCATTTTCTCCTGCCGACACCCCCACCACATACACATCTTGTTGAGGACTTTTGCTGATTTATTCCCCCCCCCCTCTGGACACTCTTTAGCGGACTCTGCTTCATCTGTCCAAGTTGTGGTTTGGCGTGACGGTCTGGGCATCTAGCCACCTTTTTATTTTGTCCCCTTTTTTTTTTTTTTTAACTTTTCTTTTTGGGTGCAGGACAATAGGTTGCCCTGGGCGAGCCATTGGAGCGGATACCATGGCTCTGACTGCTTCCTCTGGCCCCAGGACGCCTGGCCCTGTGGCCTCTTCCGTGGCCTCCAGCCTCCTTGTGGGGTCGCTGGAGTGAGCCAGGAGTGCCACCTTTTCCTGGGCTGTCCTCCACCTTTCCCCTTTTACCCACCCCTTTTTTTTTTTTTTTTTTTTTTAATGTGGTTGCCCCATGTCTGATTGACGAGACCACCTCCCTGGTTACTTATGTCGAGTGCCCTCCATTCCCCCCCCTTATTGTTGACTTTTAGGTCCCTTGCTGTCTATTGCTGTTTTTATTTACGTTGATTTTCCTGATGACTAGTCTGTGGCCCTGCGTGGCCTTTTTCTATTTGCTGTACCGCTGACATTGTTTCAAAATAAAATTTTGAATACAAAAAAAAAAAAAAAAAAAAAAATTCATTCAAATATCGTGCCTAGGAGGTCCCCATAACCTGCCCGTGAAGTGGTGGATTTCTAGGATGTATAGAAACACTTAAAAACAAATAAATGACGTTTCATATGACGATAAATGCTTTTCCTTTAATCTATCCATAAACAACTGCTTGGGGCGGCAGCCTGTATGAAAAGACATTTTAGGACGCGCAGAAAAAGTTTAGTGTTTTTTTGGGCTAAATTATTGTGAAACTTATGCAGGCTTTGGATGAAAGTAACAATAGGTGCTTTAAAATTGGGCTTTTAGCGTCGGCAACAGTTCCGTCACACCGTAACCCCTCTGAGGATATGAATCTGATACAGGCGTCAATGGCAGTGCACCCAGATATTGTGCCTTTAGTGCCAGGCATGCAAGTACTATCATACAGTAACCCCTCTGTGGTATTGTGGAAGAGTGCAGGGGTGGACCATGCGGTCCTATATTGAAAAGTGTTTTTTTTTATCTGTTAATGGGCATCAGTGCACCCAGATATTGTGCCTTTAATGCCAGGCCATCAAGTATCATCATACAGTAACCCCTCTGTGGTATTGTGGAAGCGTGCAGGGGTGGACCATGTGGTCCTATATCGAAAAGTTTTTATTTTTATTTTTAATGGGCGTCAGTGCAGCCAGATACTGTGCCTTTCATGGCAGCAAGTGCCTTCACACCGTAACCCTTTTGTGGTATTGTGGAAGAGTTCAGTGCTGGAGGTTTTGTGAATGCAAAAGAGGACATCCCCTATCTATTCCATTACTTCAGCATCAGGGGATTGATAGCATATTGAACCCTATGGATTAGGAATGGGATGTCACTTAAGTTCATATACGAGTCAAGGCAGGTGAGCGAATACTTTTCGCAATATAGTGTATATATATATATATATCACCAGAGTATACCAGTAGTAATGATTAGGGATGTGCCGAACACGTCCGAGTTCGGGTTCGTACCCGAACCCGAACATTCTAAATGTTCGAATCCGAATCCGAACCCGAACTCAAAACAAGTCAATGGGGCTGAAAATTAGGTTTTTAGAGTGCCCTCCAAGAGGGCATATATGCTAGATATTTGCCATTAAAAGGTGTATGGGGGTCCGGGTAGTGCCCTGGGGGACAGGAAACAAGGACAAAAAGTTTAAAAAAAAAGTTTTCCATAAAATAAGGGTTAAAAATAAAAATGAAAAATTCCTTCAAATATCGTGCCTAGGAGGTCCCCATAACCTGCCCGTGAAGTGGTGGATTTCTAGGATGTATAGAAACACTTAAAAACATAAAAATTACGTTTCAAATGACGGTAAATGCTTTTTCTTTAATCTATCCATAAACAACTGCTTGGGGCTGCAGTCTGTGTGAAAAGAGGAGACATTTCCGGACACGCAGAAAAAGTTTAGTGATTTTTTGGCTAAATTATTGTGAAACTTATGCAGGCTTTGGATGAAAGTAACAATAGGTGCTTTAAAATTGGGCCTTTAGCGTCAGCAACAGTGCCGTCACACCGTAACCCCTCTGTAACCAGTCTGAGGATATGATTCTGATACAGGCGTCTGTTGCAGTGCACCCAAATATTGTGCTTTTGGTGCCAGGCCTGCAAGTACTGTCATACAGTATCCCCTCTGTAGTATTGTGGAAGAATGCAGGGGTGGACCTTGCGGTCCTATATTAAAAAGATATGAATCTGGTAAAGGCGTCAGTGCACCCAGATATTGTGCTTTTGGTGCCAGACTGCCAGCAAGTATTATCATACAGTAACCCCTCTGTAGTATTGTGGAAGAGTGCAGAGTTGGACCCTGCGGTTCAAAAAATTAAAATGATATAGATGTGGCACAGGTGTCATTGCAGCCAAATATTGCACCTTTCATGGCAGCAAGTACATTCACACCGTAACCCTTTTGTGGTATTGTGGAAGAGTGCAGGGTTGGACCCTGCTGTTCAAAAAATTTAAATGATATAAATCTGGCACAGGCATCAGTGCAGCCAAATATTGTGCCTTTCATGGCAGCAAGTGCATTCACACCGTAACCCTTTTGTGGTATTGTGGAAGAGTGCAGGGTTGGACCCTGCTGTTCAAAAAATTTAAATGATATAAATCTGGCACAGGCGTCAGTGCAGCCAAATATTGTGCCTTTCTTGGCAGCAAGTGCATTCACACCGTAACCCTTTTGTGGTATTGTGGAAGAGTTCAGTGCTGGAGGTTTTGTGCATGCAGAAGACATCCCTGATCTATTCCGTTATGTCAGCATCAGGGGATTGATAGCTGCTGATCCAGGACTGATTCATTTTTATAAATGTCAGCCGGTCTACAGAGTCGGTGGACAGACGCACTCTTTTGTCTGTGACAAAACCTCCAGCGGCACTGAACGTCCTTTCGGAAAGCACGCTGGATGAAGGGCAACCTAGTAGCTGCATAGCATATTGGCTAAGTTCTGGCCAGTGATCCAATCTCAACACCCAGTAAGCCAGTGGATCATCTGCTGGAAAGGTATCCAGGTCTGCCCTTGCCCCTAGGTAGTCCTGCACCATATGGTGAAGACGCTGGCAATGGGTGCCTACATTTGACGTCCCTGGGCGTCGAGGACTAAAAAAATTAAAAATGCATCAGTCAAGCGGCCCTGGCCTTCACCGCTATTCCTCTGATCACCTGCAGCCTCAGATGCACATGTGTCAGCACTTGGTAATCTAACAGTGCCTGGAAAGGTGTTACACAAGTTTCGCTTTAGAGCGTCCTCAAGTTTTGTCATCCTGTGCTCCCTCTGTGCGGGCAGGATGAGCTCTGCAACTTTCCCCTTGTATCGTGGATCAAGAAGGGTTGCAAACCAGTAATGATCCCTCTCCTTGGTAGCACGAATCCTGGGGTCCTTTAGCAGGCTTTGCATCATTAGGGAGCCCATGCAGCGTAGGTTGGAGGTAGCATTAGCTGCCGAGTCTTCCTGGTCAATGAGGATGACCGTATCATGCACTTCCTCCTCCCAGCCACGCACAAGCCCTTCTGTTTCTGGGCACACAAAACCCTGCCTTGAGGAATCCCCACCTACAATGCCCCCACTACTTAAATAGTCCTCCTCCTCCTCATCCTCCTGTCTGATCTGAGTAGGAACCGCTGGAATGCTGTCTGCGGAAAGACTGGGGCCTTGAGAGCTAGGGAAGGCCTCCTCTTCCTCCCGCTGCTCTGCCTCTAGAGCCACATCTATAATTCCCCGCAGAGTGTGCTCCAGCAGGAACACTAAAGGAATTGTGTCACTGATGCATGCACTGTCCCTGCTCACCATCCTCGTTGTCTCCTCAAATGGTGACAGTACAGTGCATGCATCCTTGATCATCAGCCACTGCGGGGGGGGGGAAACCAAGTTGACCTGAACCTGTCCTTGTGCCATACTCACACAGGTACTCGTTGATGGCCCTCTGCTGCTTGTGCAGACGCTGCAGCATTGCTAATGTCGAATTCCACCTGGTGGGCATGTCACAGATCAGACGGTTTGTGGGAAGGTGGAATTCTCTTTGAATTTCTGCTAGGCGAACGCTTGCTGGGAATGACCGTCTGAAGGGGCTGCAGACTTTTCTGGCCTGGCTGAGAAGCTCTGGCTGCCCTGCGTACTTGGTTAGGAAACACTGTACCACCATATTTAGGACGTGTGCTAGAAATGGTACATGCGTCAATTTACCCTTGCGTAGGGCGGAGAGAAGGTTGCTGCCATTATTGCAGACGATCATTCCCAGCTCAAGCTGGCATGGTGTTAACCATCTCTGCACCTGCCCCTGCAGATCTGACAAAATTTCTGACCCGGTGTGGCTCCTGTCCCCTAAACAAACCAGCTCAAGCACAGTATGGCATCTTTTTGCTTGAGGCATTGCGTAGACCCTGTCAGGCGATGGTTTAACTGCCACTTCGCCAGAGACAGAGAAGGAGGAGGAGGAGGAAGAGGTGGTGGTGGTGGAGCAGACAGACCTCATACAAGCAGCTTTCTGGAGGCGTGGTGGATGAACAAGCTCCAGCACAGAGCCCCGTCTTGGATCCCGCCCAGCTGCAATCAGAGTTACCCAGTGTGCCGTGAAGGAAATGTAAGGACCCTGTCCATGCTTGGTGGACCACGTGTCTAAAGTGACATGCACCTTGCTGCTGACTGCCTTTCCCAATGACTGGATAACATTGTCTTCCACGTGCTGGTATAGTGCTGGAATGGCCTTGCGTGAAAAGTAATGGTGTTTTGGAACCTGCCACTGTGGTACAGCGCATTCAGCAAATTCACGGAAGGGAGCAGAGTCCACCAGCTGGAAAGGCAGCAGCTGCAATGTGAGTAATTTTGCTAAGCTGGCATTTAGACGCTGTGCTTGGGGATGGTTGGGACTATATTTTTTCTTTCGCTGCAGCAGCTGCGGCAACGTAATCTGACTGCGTAAATCTTCAGCTACTGGGATGATGTCACATTGTGAGGAAGGACCTGCTGGTACATCCATTACTGTAGCATCATCCCTGTCGGTGGAGGTTGTAGGCAATTGCATGGCAGGACATACAGTGTGGGTAGAGACAGATGAGGAGGAGGACCTACGCAAAGTTTTGCCCCAACGGGATGTGTGGCACTTGTTCATATGTCGCCTCAAGCAAGTGGTACCCAAGTGTCCGGTGTTTATCCCACGCTTCAGCCTCCTCTGACATAGATTACAAATAGCAACGGTGGGGTCTGCTGCACAGTTCTTAAAGAACTCCCAGACAGCAGAGTTCCTGCATGTGTTCTTTGAGACAACAGCGCTCTGCACCGGAGCAGCTCTGACATGTGATGCCTTGGACTGGCTAGTGCTACGGTTGGTCACAGAGGATGTTGTGCCTCGTGTTTGCTGTGCCTCCTCCTCCTCCCCCTCCTCCTCACTTGATTCCTCAGTTCGATCTGGCACCCACGTGGAGTCAGTGACCTCAGCATCATCAATGTCATCTTCACCCCCTATCTCCTCGTCACTGGAGCCAACTTGGCAGTATGCTGCAGCTGCTGGGGCAACATGAGTGCCAGTTATTTGTGTGTCATCACTGGCACCCCCTTCCTCTAGGTTGATTATACTCCCTTGCTCAACCTCAGAGATTGAATCAGAGCACTGTACTTGCTGCGCATCCTCAAGCAGCATGTCACTGTCATTGTAGTCAAACAATTCAGCTGACTCCTCCGTGTGTGATAGCGAGGCTACGGCAGGAGTAGCTGTGGACATGGAGGCTGCATTAGATGCTTTGGCAGCTGAGGTGGACTGTAAAGCACTAGAAGCCTGGCTGGCAGAGGACTCGGAGGATGAGGATGGCCTGGTTAGCCAATCCACCAAGTCCTCTGTATGTTGCTGCTGCTTAAGACGGCCAGCACCAGTTAGAAAGGACAAGCGTGCCCCTACAGAGGATGCACCACGTCCACCACGACCAGAGACACAGCCTCCCGACACAGGGGCTGCTTGCCCTCTTATCTGTGGCTGGGAGCGTCTGCCTGTCCTTTTTGTTCTTTCAGACATGGTGAGTGATATATAGATTAATATATACAGAACTCTGATTCAACTCTGGTATAAAGATTTAAATAACTCTGGTATAACTCAGTGAGACACACTGATAGCTGGCAGCCAGTGACAAGAGACAGATCACCTTAATTCACAATTGTTGTAAATAAATTAGTGAGCCCCAAAATACAGCGTGGTACTGTATGTATGACGAGACACAGATCACCTTAATTCACAAGTGTTTTAAAGAAATTAGTGAGCCCCAAAAAAAATTGCTGGCTGTGTGACGAGACACAGAAGATCACCTTAATTCCCAAGTGTTTTAAAGAAATTAGTGAGCCCCAAAATACAGCGTGGTACTTTTTGTATGACGAGACACAGATCACCTTAATTCCCAAGTGTTTTAAAGAAATTAGTGAGCCCCAAAATACAGCGTGGTACTTTTTGTATGACGAGACACAGATCACCTTAATTCCCAAGTGTTTTAAAGAAATTAATGAGCCCCAAAATACAGCGTGGTACTGTTTGTATGACGAGACACAGATCACCTTAATTCCCAAGTGTTTTAAAGAAATTAGTGAGCCCCAAAATACAGCGTGGTACTTTTTGTATGACGAGACACAGATCACCTTAATTCACAAGTGGTTTAAAGAAATTAGTGAGCACCAAAAATAATTGCTGGCTGTGTGACGAGACCCAGAAGATCACCTTAATTCCCAAGTGTTTTAAAGAAAGTTGTAAACCCCAAAAAAACTTGCTGGCACAGTGACAAGACACACATCATCTAAATGAGCCCCAAAAAGATTTGCTGGCTGTGTGACAAGACCCAGAAAATCGCCTCAATTCACAAATGTTTTAAATAAAGTTGTAAACCCGAAAAAAACTTGCTGGCACAGTGACAAGACACACATCACATAAATTCCCTGATATTTGGTCGAAATGAGACCCCCCAGACCCCCCCAGTAGCGTGGCAGACCGGCAGTAACAACACACACAACTATCTTCTTTGAAATCTCCTCTGAAATGCGTGCAGAAGCGCTGCGTTGAAACCTTATATAGTGTGCTGCGGGACTTAGCTCTGTGAGCCCATGATTGGGCAAAATGTGCCCAATCAGGACTCTGAGCGGTGATTGGCATAGTGTTCAACCAGTCTTGCGCCAGACCTGTGGTCAGGTGCAAGCAGGGATCAAGTCCTAAAAAAAGAAGTGTGGGAACTCACCAGGATTTCTGTCTCCCAATAAGCAATTATCACTATCATTATTATTGAATACGGAGATGTAGTGTATGCAGCTGCCCCTCAAACACACCTTCATAAACTTACTACATTGTATAACTCATTCTGCCGCTTTGTGCTACAATGTAACAACATGACCCACCATTGTGACATGTTAAAAGAGCTAAACTGGCCGTCACTGGAATCTAGACACATCTTTCCCCTTTCAAACCTGGTGTTTAAGAGCTTTTCTGGGAAGCTACCACCCTTCCCTCAGCAGTGCACCTTACTGGCAATACCACAATACAAAAAGAAAGTGGCTCGATCCTCATTTTCCTACAGAGGAGAGCACCACAAATATGGAATAACCTCCCAGACACCGTCAAATCTTCCCCCAGTCTAAAGTCACTTAAGAGATCTCTATTAATATACCTCAATAAGGAATGCACCTGTAAACATGTAACATAGTGGCATATTTATTTTCTGTGTTAATCTGTATATTTGTGTTTTGTTTTTAATATCTTGCATTTTATTACTTTGTATTTCTGTACCTACTGTAAAACTTCAATGCTCTTGAACCCAGGACATACTTGAAAATGAAAGAAATCTCAATGTATCCTTCCTGGTGAAATACTTTATAAATAAATATGAAATATAGCAATAATATATGATAAATCCTATATTTATTGTGACTTAATAGAGAAATATGTGATTGAACACCTGACTACAAGCTTTATAGAGTATGGGACCAAAGGGAACTCCGTTCCCTCTGCAAAATTAGTGCAGGAACTCCGTTCCCACGCGTTCCCCCTTGACTTGACCCCTGGGTGCAAGGCTGTAGCCAATTACGAGCTTCAGGCAGTGGGAAAATGCATTGTGGTCCATTGTGGTCGAACATGCGGCGAACACCCGGAAATGTTCGGGGTTCGCTATCTGCTCAAACAGACTAAGTTCGGGTCGAACCCCGAACCATCCGAACCCGAACAGCTCATCCCTAATCCTAACCCTAAAACAAGCACAAATACTATCCCTAACCCTAATCCTAACCCAAACTTTAATCCCATCCTTAACCTTACCAACCGTATCTCTAATTCCAACCCAAAAAATTAGGGGCGTCTATTTTACTCTGTACTTGTGTCAGAACATGAAGTGTAAACATGACAAAATGCACTTTTTTTTTCGCATCAGTAACAACTTTTATTTCCTTTTGAAATATAAGGAACATTTTTAAATCCTCAACTTTTTTGAAGTAACATTTCTATCCGTGTCCACAAGGTGGCGACTTCTGTATTGAATGCCTCAAACAGGAAAAACACTGGAAATTGAAATATCCCCGAGGGTTCTGAGACATCCTTAATGAAACCAAAATGTGTTTTTTGCAGTTTTTCCCACATTTTGTAACTGGAAATGATTTCTAGACAGAATAACTGATGCTAAATACACAAGAGCGAGCTCTATCAGCAGGTTTTCTAAACGTGTTGTTTTTTTTTTAAGGGTGAGATGAGCAGCATGATATCAAAGTCAATTTAAAGACACCGATGGCCATCTGGGTGTCCACAGAGACATGCATGCCATGCAGGTGTATCTGCTAACTCATGTATACACCATCAGCTGTAGCAGACACAGCAGCCTGAGGTGGTGTTAACACAATCTGGGCCTGTGCTGTATCATTGCAAATCAAAGCAATTTGTCGCAAACAAATTGCATTTTGATTTCGGGCTCCAGAAGGTTCCCCGAAGGTTTTAGCCCCGTGGGAATCATACACGACGTGATAAAACTGTTTAAAATCAGCTGGGAATGTCTTGACGCATCGGGCTTTCCCGAGCCAACATGGAGTCATGAGCTACAGTTCTACCTGCAGTAACTCCTTTCGGCCAGCAGATGGCGACATCTCCCTGCCAAATAGGTTATTACAGTGAGGAACACACTGGGAATATTCCCAAATATTTCTTCCTGTATGATTAATTAAAAAGGATTTTCTAAAAAGCCACTGGTTCCTGACGGTGGATTTTTTTGAGAAATCGCTTGGTAGTGAAGGGGTTAATGGGAGTTAATAGGGATGCACCGATACCACTTTTTTAAGACTGAGTACGAGTACCGATACTTTTGTTCAAGTACTCACCGATACCAATTACCGATACTTTTATTTTATGCCATGTGACGCTTTCCAATAAGAACAGACCTTCTATAAAGCCCCCAGGTCTCATAGATATGCCCCCTGCTCATGGATAATTGCCCCCCCAGCTCATGGATAATTGCCCCCCCAGCTCATGGATATGCCCCCCAGCTCATGGATATGCCCCCCAGCTCATGGATATGCCCCATTGCTCATGGATATTGCCCCCTTGCTCATGGATATGCCCCTTGCTCATGGATATGCCCCCTTGCTCATGGATATGCCCCCTTGCTCATGGATATTGCCCCCTTGCTCATGGATATGCCCCCTGCTCATGGATATGCCCCATTGCTCCATGGATATGCCCCATTGCTCATGGATATGCCCCCTTGCTCATGGATATTGCCCCCTTGCTCATGGATATGCCCCATTGCTCATGGATATGCCCCATTGCTCATGGATATGCCCCCTTGCTCATGATATTGCCCCATTGCTCATGGATATGCCCCATTGCTCATGGATATTGCCCCATTGCTCATGGATATGCCCCATTGCTCATGGATATGCCCCATTGCTCATGGATATTGCCCCATTGCTCATGGATATTGCCCCATTGCTCATGGATATTGCCCCATTGCTCATGGATATTGCCCCATTGCTCATGGATATGCCCCCGCCCTCCGCTCCGCTCCGCTCATACTCACCTTCCTTCAGCGTCGCCGAGAATGTCTTCGCGCGCGCGCGCTGGTTGGAAGGACCCCAGCCGCGACCACGTGGGACCATGTGATCGCGGCTGGGGTCCTTCCAACCAGCGCACGCGCGGAAACTTTCCCGGCGTCGCTGAAGGAAGGTAAGTATGAGCGGAGAGCAGCTGCAGGGCTGTCTGAATGCTCTATCGGCATTCGGACAGGCCCTGCAGCTGCTCACTTTGTTTATATTTACCACCTTCCTTCAGCGACGCCGGGAAAGTTTCCGCGCGTGCGCTGGTTGGAAGGACCCCAGCCGCGATCACATGGTCCCACGTGGTCGCGGCTGGGGTCCTTCCAACCAGCGCGCGCGCGCGAAGACATTCTCGGCGGCGCTGAAGGAAGGTGAGTATGAGCGGAGCTCCAGGGGCGGCTGTCCGAATGCCGATAGAGCATTCGGACAGCCGCCGCAGCCCCTCGGATACCGGAAGCCGGCTCAATGCCGGCTTCCGGTATCGGAAAAAAATATCGGGGGTACTGCACGAGTACCAAGTACTCCTGCAGTACCCGGTATCGGCACCGATATCGATACTAGTATCGGTATCGGTGCAACCCTAGGAGTTAAGGTTCGTCTTCTTCACCGATTGACCGAACGATTTAATTAGGGTTGTCCAACTCACGGCCGCCCAGATGTTGATGCCTAAGTTTCCCAGAATCCCTTCAGTGCAATAAATGGCTAGGGAATCATGGGAGTTGTGGTCTGGAAACATCTGGGCGGCCGGAGTTTGGCAGCCCTGGATTTAACGATTGATATAACTGTGTCAGGGCAGTTCCGATGTGAAATCCGCCCCCAGATCCCCTGGTTTCGGTGCGCTCGGTGAACGGTTTCAGATAAATGTTGGTTATTTTTCTAGTAAATGTGGACACATCACAATCTATCTTTAGTGACACTGACCCGGGGAAAAAAAAATCAAACCGTCTGTGCCACAGAGTATACATTGTGTCGAGCGAGACAAAACGGGAAACGGTGTCAATATTTTATTTGTCTTGCCTTTTTTTTTTTTTTCTTGGGTCAACAATTATGAGGATTATGATGGATTAGACCTGATGGAATCGGAGTCCCTCCTGCAATCCAATTACCCATGTATCCGAGGTCTGTACACCCTTAATAATGCACTGAGGGGATGTGGATGAACATGACCCATAACAGAAGCCATTTGTCAAGTGGAATCCGAGGAAAAATAAATACTATGTATTTATCAACAGAAAACATTCTCTTAGTCTTGGTGGATCCACATGATAACGCGCGCGAGTGTAGCTATTCCCTCATCTTTTCTGCCTTGCTCCCGGTAAACAGACGTCGTTGTGTACCTTGTGTATGCCGTGTGTGCTGTGTGTGCCGTGTGTGTTTTATTTGTAACACGCTGCACGAGGACAGCCCTGGGAACGGGTCACGACGCGCGTAGAGCTGTGCGTGTAAACGCGTTTTATAAATGTTTGTGTCCCCTCCCCGTGTGTCTATTTGTATTTCCAGGAGCATCTCAGGCGTTGTATGTTTTTGCTTGATAGATTTTCCTGTCGTTTTTGGGACACAATCAAATTTTTCTTTTGCCGCTGCCGCCGTAAATTACATCAACAAGAGGCGAGCGGAGCTGATGTCATCCCATTATTACACCGCCCTGTTAACCTCTAACACTCTGCCATGTGGAGCAGTCACAGAGAGGGGGGGTATGGAGGGTTTTGGGCTAGAGTTGTTTGTTATTGTCAGCACAGATATATAGAATCACGTAACATGATGCTAAATATATATATTATTATTATTATTATTAACATCATTTACAGTGGCAAGAAAAAGTATGTGAACCCTTTGGGATTACGTGGAGTTTTGCATGAATTGGTCATAAAATGTGCTCTGATCTTCATCTAAGTCACAACAATTTGAAAAACACAGTCTGCTTAAAATAATACAACACAAACATTATATGTTTTCATGTTTTTATTGAACAGAACATGTAAACATTCACAGTGCAGGGTGGAAAAAGTATGTGAACCTTTGGACTTAATAACTGGTTGACCTTCCTTTGGCAGCAATAACCTCAACCAAACGTTTCCTGTAGTTGCAGATCAGACCTGCACAACGATATGGAGTAATTTTGGACCACTCCTCTTCACAAAACTGTTTCAGTGTAGCAATATTCTTGGGATGTCTGGTGTGAATCGCTCTCTTAAGGTCATGTCACAGCATTTCAATCGGGTTGAGGTCAGGACTCTGACTGGGCCACTCCAGAAGGCGTATTTTGTTTTGTTGAAGCCATTCTTTTGTTGAATTACTTGTATGCTTTGGGTCATTGTCCTGTGGCATCACCCATCCTCTGCGGAGCTTCAGTTGGCGGACAGATGGTCTTACGTTTTCCTGCAAAATGTCTTGATAAACTCTGGAATTCATTTTTCTATCAATGACAACAATCCGTCCAGGCCCTGAGGCAGCAAAGCAGCCCCAAACCATGATGCTGCCTCCGCCATGTTTTACAGTGGGGATGAGGTTTTGATGTTGGTGTGCTGTGCCTTTTTTTCTCCACACATAGTGTTGTGTGTCTTTTCCAAACAACTCAATTTTGGTTTCATCTGTCCACAGAATATTTTGCCAGTAGTGCTGTGGAACATCCAGGTGCTCTTTTTCAAACTTCAAACGTGCTGCAATATTCTTTTTGGACAGCATTGGCTTCCTCCGTGGTGTCCTCCCATGTACTCCATTCTTGTTTAATGTTTTCCTTATTGTAGATGTGTCAACAAAAATGTTAGCATGTGCCAGAGATTTCTGTAAGTCTTTAGCTGACACTCTAGGATTCTTCTTTACCTCATTAAGCATTCTGTGCTGTGCTCTTGCAGTCATCTTTACAGGACGACCACACCTAGGGAGAGTAGCAACAGGGCTGAACTTTCTCCATTTGTAGACAGTCTGTCTTACCGTGGACACATGAACATCAAGGCTTTTGGAGATACTTTTGTAACCCTTTCCAGCTTCATGCAAGTCAACAATTCTTGATCGTATGTCTTCTGAGAGCTCTTTTCTGCGAGGCATGGTTCACATCAGGCAGTGCTTCTTGAAACCAGTAAACCCAAAACTGGTGTGTGTTTTTAAAGGGCAGGACAGCTTTCAGCAACACATCCAATAATATCACACTGATTGGACTCAAGGTTGGCTCACTCCTGGCTCCAATTAGCTCTTGGAGAAGTCATTAGGCTAGGGGTTCACATACTTTTTCCACCCTTCACTGTGAATGTTTACATGTTCTGTTCAATAAAAACATGAAAACATATAATGTTTGTGTTGTATTATTTTAAGCAGACGGTGTTTTTCAAATTGTTGTGACTTAGATGAAGATCAGAGCACATTTTATGACCAATTCATGCAAAACTCCACGTAATCCCAAAGGGTTCACATACTTTTTCTTGCCACTGTATATAGCGCCAACAGTTTCCGCAGCGCTTTAAAATAATCAAAGGGAACGAGATAAAAAGACATATGATGGAAACAACAGGTGTAGAGGGCCCTGCTCATAGGAGTTTACAATCTAGAGAGATCATATAATCCTCTCTGTTATTAAGCCAACCTAAAAACTGCTCCTGTTTAGTGAGTACCTGTGGCTGTGAAGCTGTGGCTCAGCTGCCATCTTTGGACTTAAAGCCCTTAGCTTTTTAATTAACCCCTTCTTTGCCAAGCACTTTTTTTTAAAAAAAAAGTATCATAATATTTATTTGAAAAATGGACGGCTCAGTTAGCCGAGTTAATTAAATATTGGGTAAATATGCAGTTTAACAAAGAGATAGTTATTGTGAGGCAGCTGAGAGATATAAAAAAAATTAAGTAAATTTGCTCATTTAAAATCCTGGAACATTGCTGGGGTGAAAGGTTGTAAACTCTAGATGGCGTCCCCTATCTGGACAAATGTCACACGGGGTCTGCATTATCAGCATACAGGCAGAAATGGCCTTTGTGTCAGTAAATGTGCTGCAGACAGATAATGAAATGGTGAGATCTCCTGCTTATGGTGATTTGTAGTGATCAGAATGAGATTAACACTCATTATAACCCCCTGAATCTTATCCCTGTATAGCAGTGACTGACCCCACGGCTCTCCCTGTATTCTGACTAGGGATGTGCGTTTCGGGTTTCGGAATTTCTGAATTTTCACGAAATTTCCCGATTCGTGCATTCGGATTCGGACGATTTTCCAAAAATTTTCGGATCCGAAAACGGCAGATCCGAACAAATTGTCGTGCCGAAATGAAAACTTTTCGGAATTTTCGAATGGACTAGAAATGTGTAAAATTGAAATTCATTTTCGTTCCATTCGTGATTTCGGCTCCATTCCTGATTTCGGTTCCATTTCAGTAATTTCGGACATCAAATTTATATCGCTGATTCTGTAATAAAATTTTGTATAATTCCCATCTCAATGTATCCTTCCTGGAAAACCAGAGAAATCTCAATGTATCCTTCCTGGAAAACCAGAGAAATCTCAATGTATCCTTCTTGTAAAACCAGAGAAATCTCAATGTATCCTTCTTGTAAAACCAGAGAAATCTCAATGTATCCTTCTTGCAAAACATGAGAAATCTCAATGTATCCTTTCCGGGAAACCAGAGAAATCTCAATGTATCCTTCCTGGAAATCCAGAGAAATCTCAATGTATCCTTCTTGTAAAACATGAGAAATCTCAATGTATCCTTCCTGGAAATCCAGAGAAATCTCAATGTATCCTTCTTGTAAAACATGAGAAATCTCAATGTATCCTTCTTCTAAAACATGAGAAATCTCAATGTATCCTTCCTGGAAATCCAGAGAAATCTCAATGTATCCTTCTTGTAAAACATGAGAAATCTCAATGCATCCTTCCCGGGAAACCAGAGAAATCTCAATGTATCCTTCTTGCAAAACATGAGAAATCTCAATGTATCCTTCTTGTAAAACATGAGAAATCTCAATGGCAGAATTATCGTATCGACAGAATTATCGTATCGTATAATTATCGTATCCGAAAAAACATTAGTTTACGTCAAAACGAATAGACACTTTGAAACGAGGAGAACAGACGTTCCGAAAAACACGAAAATTTCTGAAATCACGAAAAAAAGTCGATACGAAAAACTAAACGAAACGAACCGAACCGAAACGAAAATCGGCCGAAACGAGTCGAAACGAAAATTTACAAAATCGGAACGAACCGAATCGAACAGAAAAAAAAATCGGTGCACAAGCCTAATTCTGACAGATCCCTGGCTGCTGGAATGCTGCAGTAGAGTTTATTGAGGTTTTTTTTCGTGATATTGGGGGCTGGTCCTTGCAGCTTATATACAGTAAGAAAGGATGAAAAGGAGACAGATAAGACAGTGGATTCCATTTCTTCTCAGGGGGACACACTATGCTTTTTGTTACAGTGAGGGTGCGAGCTGGTCCTTGTAGCTTTTTTACAGTAATACAGGGGACAGGAGTGAGAGGTCACTGAGAATTTCATCGCTAGTCTTGCATTAAAAATGTAGAAAAAATGAGTATTATATGCTAGTTTTTGGTTTTTATTGCAGTGCAAGATTGAGATCACACATTTTAGTAGTGAAAGGGTAAAAAGCCAATAACATAACTTTTAGTCCTATAAGATTCCGGAACAAGGCTGAATATTGTGTTATTATTCACCTGAAACAAGGTCATTAAATGAACAGGAGTGATGTAACGTCCAAATGGAGCAAAACCCGACAATATCATTGACAAAACCAGTGATGACTAGCGGTGCCATGACCTTTGATACTCCAAGTCTTATGGATGGCTTTGCATCATGGGGCATGTAGTTCTGAAGGAACAATGAGAATGAGACAGTGGTTGATGATCATTCCAAAAAAGTCATTCATACACGTAACTATGGTTACTGGGAGCAGATCACCTGTGTCTTGTTACCAAATGTAGACAATGTAACTCGTCAACAGTGCAATATCTTGTCCCATATGTGTCCATGAATTGGGTGTAAGTGTGCAGGGTGGGGGAGTGTTAGGTGGGCAAGCTGGTCTCGCATATCCATCTTTAAGGTCCTCACCTGCACTTTTTGAATGCTTCTTATTAGGGTGGGTACACAGAAGTCTTGGGACCCCTTAATGAATCACTGCTTGGGCCCCCCTTCACTCAGCTGCCCATTCCAACAAACCTATTAAAACTAGAACATTGTGCCTCCCCTCCTGTCAATTAGGATGGTCTGCACCAGGAGGAACTCTCCCACCGGACCACCAGTGAATACTTTATATCCCATCGTTAGACCACCAAGGATTAGCCCACTCCTCTGTAAAATAAGGTATTATGCAGAGGAATGGGTTAATCCTTGCTGGTCTAACAAGGGGATAAAAAGTATTCACTGTTGGTCCAGTGAGAGAGTTCCTCCTGGTGTAGACCATACTTATTGTCACTTAAATGATGGATCCGTTTGCTCTGACTGGTCTCACGTGTAACAGCCCACCTGGAAATTACCAGTGGGTTCTCCTGGACGGCCGTTGCATCTTTGGCACTTAGTGTGTACGAGGTTTAGCAAAGGTCAGGGCCCCTGACAGGACCCCTGAACACATAATGGGCTGTCACCCCCTGGTGTTTTATTTAATGTGTACATACCCTGATATACACGTCGTGCACGCCTGTGGGATGGTGAGGTACGAGCCTGCTTTGGTTTGTATTGACACTGACAAATGCAGTGACAGGAGAGGGTTAAAGTTTAAAGAATGCAATGAAAAGCATGTTTTACAGATTGCGAATTATTCCCCAGACTCTGATGTATCATTTCTCTTGACACGAGCCGGGACATTTTTCACTAAATATTCAGCAGTGCGGGGAATACCTGCCAAACAGAACAGCATGGGGGGGGAGAGAACAAGAGAGAGGAACGCAGCAGCATGTGAGAGAGAGAGCGAGAGAGAGAGAGAGTCAGCAGCATGTGAGAGAGTGAGCGAGAGGGAGGAAGCAGCAGCATGTGTGAGAGAGAGCGAGAGGGAGGAAGCAGCAGCATGTGTGAGAGAGAGCGAGAGGGAGGAAGCAGCAGCATGTGAGAGAGAGAGCGAGAGGGAGGAAGCAGCAGCATGTGTGAGAGAGACAGCGAGAAGGAGGAAGCGGCAGCATGTGTGAGAGAGAGAGCGAGAGGGAGGAAGCAGCAGCATGTGTGAGAGAGAGAGCGAGAGGGAGGAAGCGGCAGCATGTGTGAGAGAGAGAGCGAGAGGGAGGAAGCGGCAGCATGTGTGAGAGAGAGCGAGAGGGAGGAAGCGGCAGCATGTGTGAGAGAGAGAGCGAGAGGGAGGAAGCAGCAGCATGTGTGAGAGAGAGAGCGAGAGGGAGGAAGCAGCAGCATGTGTGAGAGAGAGAGCGAGAGGGAGGAAGCCGCAGCATGTGTGAGAGAGAGAGCGAGAGGGAGGAAGCAGCAGCATGTGTGAGAGAGAGCGAGAGGAAGGAAGCAGCAGCATGTGTGAGAGAGAGAGCGAGAGGGAGGAAGCAGCGCATGTGTGAGAGAGAGAGCGAGAGGGAGGAAGCAGCAGCATGTGTGAGAGAGAGCGAGAGGGAGGAAGCAGCAGCATGTGTGAGAGAGAGAGCGAGAGGAAGGAAGCAGCAGCATGTGTGAGAGAGAGAGAGAAGAACGCAGCAGCATGTGTGAGAGAGAGAGAGAAGAACGCAGCAGCATGTGTGAGAGAGAGAGAGAAGAACGCAGCAGCATGTGTGAGAGAGAGAGAGAAGAACGCAGCAGCATGTGTGAGAGAGAGAGAGAGGAACGCAGCAGCATGTGAGAGAGAGAGAGAGAGTAACGCAGCAGCATGTGAGAGAGTGAGCGAGAGGGAGGAAGCAGCAGCATGTGAGAGAGTGAGCGAGAGGGAGGAAGCAGCAGCATGTGAGAGAGTGAGCGAGAGGAATGCAGCAGCATGTGAGCGAGAGGGAGGAAGCAGCAGCATGTGAACTAAAGAGCGAGCGAGGGAGAGGAAGCAGCAGCATACGAGAGAGAGAGGGAGGAAGCAGCAGCATGCGAGAGAGCGAGGGAGAGGAAGTAGCAGCATACGAGAGAGAGAGGGAGGAAGCAGCAGCATGCGAGAGAGCGAGGGAGAGGAAGTAGCAGCATACAAGAGAGAGAGCGGGAGGAAGCAGCAGCATGCGAGAGAGCGAGGGAGAGGAAGTAGCAGCATACAAGAGAGAGAGCGGGAGGAAGCAGCAGCCTGCAAGAGAGAGAGCGAGAGGGAGAAAGCAGCAGCATGCGAGAGAGAGAGCGAGAGGGAGGAAGCAGCAGCATACAAGAGAGAGAGCGGGAGGAAGCAGCAGCATGCAAGAGAGAGAGCTAGAGGGAGAAAGCAGCAGCATGCGAGAGAGAGAGCGAGAGGGAGGAAGCAGCAGCATGTGTGAGAGAGAGAGCGAGAGGGAGGAAGCAGCAGCATGCATGAGAGAGAGCGAGAGGGAGAAAGCAGCAACATGCTGAGAGAGAGAGCGAGAGGGAGGAAGCAGCAGCATGTGTGAGAGAGAGAGCGAGAGGGAGGAAGCGGCAGCATGTGTGAGAGAGAGAGAGCGAGAGGGAGGAAGCGGCAGCATGTGTGAGAGAGAGAGCGAGAGGGAGGAAGCGGCAGCATGTGTGAGAGAGAGAGCGAGAGGGAGGAAGCGGCAGCATGTGTGAGAGAGAGAGCGAGAGGGAGGAAGCAGCAGCATGTGAGAGAGAGAGCGAGAGGGAGGAAGCAGCAGCATGTGTGAGAAAGAGCGAGAGGGAGGAAGCAGCAGCATGTGTGAGAGAGAGAGCGAGAGGGAGGAAGCAGCAGCATGTGTGAGAGAGAGAGCGAGAGGGAGGAAGCGGCAGCATGTGTGAGAGAGAGAGAGCGAGAGGGAGGAAGCAACAGCATGTGTGAGAGAGAGAGCGAGAGGGAGGAAGCGGCAGCATGTGTGAGAGAGCGAGAGGGAGGAAGCGGCAGCATGTGTGAGAGAGAGAGCGAGAGGGAGGAAGCGGCAGCATGTGTGAGAGAGAGAGCGAGAGGGAGGAAGCAGCAGCATGTGTGAGAGAGAGAGCGAGAGGGAGGAAGCAGCAGCATGTGTGAGAGAGAGAGCGAGAGGGAGGAAGCGGCAGCATGTGTGAGAGAGAGAGAGCGAGAGGGAGGAAGCGGCAGCATGTGTGAGAGAGAGAGCGAGAGGGAGGAAGCAGCAGCATGTGTGAGAGAGAGAGCGAGAGGGAGGAAGCAGCAGCATGTGTGAGAGAGAGAGCGAGAGGGAGGAAGACGCAGCATGTGTGAGAGAGAGAGCGCAGAGGGAGGAAGCAGCAGCATGTGTGAGAGAGAGAGCGAGAGGGAGGAAGCAGCAGCATGTGTGAGAGAGAGCGAGAGGAGGAAGCAGCAGCATGTGTGAGAGAGAGAGCGAGAGGGAGGAAGCAGCGCATGTGTGAGAGAGAGAGCGAGAGAGGAGGAAGCAGCAGCATGTGTGAGAGAGAGCGAGAGGGAGGAAGCAGCAGCATGTGTGAGAGAGAGAGCGAGAGGAAGGAAGCAGCAGCATGTGTGAGAGAGAGAGAGAAGAACGCAGCAGCATGTGTGAGAGAGAGAGAGAAGAACGCAGCAGCATGTGTGAGAGAGAGAGAGAAGAACGCAGCAGCATGTGTGAGAGAGAGAGAGAGGAACGCAGCAGCATGTGAGAGAGAGAGAGAGAGTAACGCAGCAGCATGTGAGAGAGTGAGCGAGAGGGAGGAAGCAGCAGCATGTGAGAGAGTGAGCGAGAGGGAGGAAGCAGCAGCATGTGAGAGAGTGAGCGAGAGGAATGCAGCAGCATGTGAGCGAGAGGAATGCAGCAGCATGTGAGCGAGAGGAATGCAGCAGCATGTGAGCGAGAGGGAGGAAGCAGCAGCATGTGAACTAAAGAGCGAGCGAGGGAGAGGAAGCAGCAGCATACGAGAGAGAGAGGGAGGAAGCAGCAGCATGCGAGAGAGCGAGGGAGAGGAAGTAGCAGCATACGAGAGAGAGAGGGAGGAAGCAGCAGCATGCGAGAGAGCGAGGGAGAGGAAGTAGCAGCATACAAGAGAGAGAGCGGGAGGAAGCAGCAGCATGCGAGAGAGCGAGGGAGAGGAAGTAGCAGCATACAAGAGAGAGAGCGGGAGGGAAGCGCAGCAGCCTGCAAGAGAGAGAGCGAGAGGGAGAAAGCAGCAGCATGCGAGAGAGAGAGCGAGAGGGAGGAAGCAGCAGCATACAAGAGAGAGAGCGGGAGGAAGCAGCAGCATGCAAGAGAGAGAGCTAGAGGGAGAAAGCAGCAGCATGCGAGAGAGAGAGCGAGAGGGAGGAAGCAGCAGCATGTGTGAGAGAGAGAGCGAGAGGGAGGAAGCAGCAGCATGCATGAGAGAGAGCGAGAGGGAGAAAGCAGCAACATGTGAGAGAGAGAGCGAGAGGGAGGAAGCAGCAGCATGTGTGAGAGAGAGAGCGAGAGGGAGGAAGCGGCAGCATGTGTGAGAGAGAGAGCGAGAGGGAGGAAGCGGCAGCATGTGTGAGAGAGAGAGCGAGAGGGAGGAAGCGGCAGCATGTGTGAGAGAGAGAGCGAGAGGGAGGAAGCGGCAGCATGTGTGAGAGAGAGAGCGAGAGGAGGAAGCAGCAGCATGTGAGAGAGAGAGCGAGAGGGAGGAAGCAGCAGCATGTGTGAGAAAGAGCGAGAGGGAGGAAGCAGCAGCATGTGTGAGAGAGAGAGCGAGAGGGAGGAAGCAGCAGCATGTGTGAGAGAGAGAGCGAGAGGGAGGAAGCGGCAGCATGTGTGAGAGAGAGAGAGCGAGAGGGAGGAAGCAACAGCATGTGTGAGAGAGAGAGCGAGAGGGAGGAAGCGGCAGCATGTGTGAGAGAGCGAGAGCGAGGAAGCGGCAGCATGTGTGAGAGAGAGAGCGAGAGGGAGGAAGCAGCAGCATGTGTGAGAGAGAGAGCGAGAGGGAGGAAGCAGCAGCATGTGTGAGCGAGAGAGCGAGAGGGAGGAAGCAGCAGCATGTGTGAGAGAGAGAGCGAGAGGGAGGAAACAGCAGCATGTGAGAGAGAGAGAGCGAGAGGGAGGAAGCAGCAGCATGTGTGAGAGAGAGAGCGAGAGGAAGGAAGCAGCAGCATGTGTGTGAGAGAGAGCGAGAGGGAGGAAGCAGCAGCATGTGTGAGAGAGAGAGGAACGCAGCAGCATGTGAGAGAGAGAGAGAGAGTAACGCAGCAGCATGTGAGAGAGTGAGCGAGAGGGAGGAAGCAGCAGCATGTGAGAGAGTGAGCGAGAGGGAGGAAGCAGCAGCATGTGAGAGAGTGAGCGAGAGGAATGCAGCAGCATGTGAGCGAGAGGGAGGAAGCAGCAGCATGTGAACGAAAGAGCGAGCGAGGGAGAGGAAGCAGCAGCATACGAGAGAGAGAGGGAGGAAGCAGCAGCATGCGAGAGAGCGAGGGAGAGGAAGTAGCAGCATACAAGAGAGAGAGCGGGAGGAAGCAGCAGCATGCAAGAGAGAGAGCGAGAGGGAGAAAGCAGCAGCATGCGAGAGAGAGAGCGAGAGGGAGGAAGCAGCAGCATGTGTGAGAGAGAGAGCGAGAGGGAGGAAGCGGCAGCATGTGTGAGAGAGAGAGCGAGAGGGAGGAAGTGGCAGCATGTGTGAGAGAGAGAGCGAGAGGGAGGAAGCAGCAGCATGTGAGAGAGAGAGCGAGAGGGAGGAAGCAGCAGCATGTGTGAGAGAGAGCGAGAGGGAGGAAGCAGCAGCATGTGTGAGAGAGAGAGCGAGAAGGAGGAAGCGGCAGCATGTGTGAGAGAGAGCGAGAGGGAGGAAGCAGCAGCATGTGTGAGAGAGAGAGCGAGAGGGAGGAAGCGGCAGCATGTGTGAGAGAGAGAGCGAGAGGGAGGAAGCGGCAGCATGTGAGAGAGAGAGAGCGAGAGGGAGGAAGCAGTAGCATGTGTGAGAGAGAGAGCGAGAGGGAGGAAGCGGCAGCATGTGAGAGAGAGAGAGCGAGAGGGAGGAAGCGGCAGCATGTGTGAGAGAGAGAGTGAGAGGGAGGAAGCAGCAGCATGTGTGAGAGAGAGAGCGAGAGGGAGGAAGCGGCAGCATGTGTGAGAGAGAGAAAGAGAGGGAGGAAGCAGCAGCATGTGTGAGAGAGAGAGCGAGAGGGAGGAAGCAGCATGTGTGAGAGAGAGAGCGAGAGGGAGGAAGCAGCAGCATGTGTGAGAGAGAGCGAGAGGGAGGAAGCAGCAGCATGTGTGAGAGAGAGAGCGAGAGGAAGGAAGCAGCAGCATGTGTGAGAGAGAGAGCGAGAGGGAGGAAGCAGCAGCATGTGTGAGAGAGACAGCGAGAGGGAGGAAGCAGCAGTATGTGTGAGAGAGAGGGAGGAAGCAGCAGCATGTGTGAGAGAGAGAGCGAGAGGGAGAAAGCAGCAGCATGTGTGAGAGAGAGAGCGAGAGGGAGGAAGCGGCAGCATGTGTGAGAGAGAGAGCGAGAGGGAGGAAGCAGCAGCATGCGAGCGAGAGAGAGAGATGGAAGAAGCAGCAGCATGTGAGCGACAAAGCGAGAGGGAGGAAGCAGCAGCATGTGTGAGAGAGAGAGTGAGAGGGAGGAAGCAGCAGCAAGTGTAAGAGCGAGAGGGAGGAAGCGGCAGCATGCGAGAGAGAGAGCGAGAGGGAGGAAGCAGCATGTGTGAGAGAGAGAGCGATAGGGAGGAAGGCAGGCAGCATGTGTGAGAGAGAGAGCGAGAGGGAAGCGGCAGCATGTGTGAGAGAGAGAGCGAGAGAGGAGAAGCGGCAGCATGTTGTGTGAGAGAGAGAGAGAAGGAGGAAGCAGCAGCATGTGTGAGAGAGAGAGCGAGAGGAGAAGCAGCAGCATGTGTGAGAGAGAGCGAGAGGGAGGAAGCAGCAGCATGTGTGAGAGAGAGAGCGAGAGGGAGGAAGCAGCAGCATGTGTGTGAGAGAGAGCGAGAGGGAGGAAGCAGCAGCATGTGTGAGAGAGAGAGGGAGGAAGCAGCAGCATGTGTGAGAGAGAGAGAGAGAGGGAGGAAGCGGCAGCATGTGTGTGAGAGAGAGCGAGAGGGAGGAAGCGGCAGCATGTGTGAGTCTTCTTGATGCAAGAAGAAATCTGATGCCATCTGGGGTCAAGAAGGATTTTTTTCCCAGGGTGTTGCATATTGGCGAGCGCTTCAGACTGGGTTTTTTTCCTTCTTTTGGATCAGCAACAGCAGGTGATGTGTGAAAGGTTGGACTTTATGGACGCACGGCTTTTTACAGCCTATATAACTATGAATGGTGACGGGAATGCGGGGGCTTTATCAGAGACTGTAAATAGAATGATAACGGAGATGAAAATTGTGAGAAGGAGATGTTTCCACTAGTTTATGTGCAGTGAGACGTTACCAGCAGAATCCTGAGCTAGAACCTGGGATTGTGAGAATCTTAGAATGTTTTGAAAGATCAGACAAGGTGAGAACAGAATGTTGAGACAGAGAGAGCTCGGAGGAGACGAATGTTTAGACACACTCCTAGAAGGCGAGAAGTAGAATCCTGATACATAGCGGCGGCATTATGAGATTAGAGCATCAGATACCAATGTATGGTTTGGAAAACAAATCGTGAGACATATCGCTACATTAGAATTGAGAATGTCTGAAGCAGGGCTGTCCAACTCCGGCCCCTGCAGATATTTCTGAACTATATCTCTCATGATTCCCTGGCCATCTATTACATTAGAAGAATTCTGGGAATTTAAGGCCTCGTATTGGCAGTAACCCTTTTTTCTGGACTTTCTCAATGACACCTCAACTGCCTTGTAGCACTTATGGATCCGGAGATAGAGCAGTCTAAAGAACAACTGCATCTCCTGTAATGGGATTTCCCTGCCAGACAGGGGGAATCCCAGAGGTTGACACATCACGCGCATGTGCGATGACTCCCGTGCCCCACGGCATAGACTGAAGTCAGTCCACTGTGGCTGAAGCCCCTGCTTGGATGAGCACTGAGCAGGACACATCAGGAATTGCATGCTGCGTCCTGCACACTTGGGAGGGAATCCGCATGATGCTCCACGCATGCCATGGACTGCAGGGGCAGCAAGGCTAATCCGGGGCTCCCCTATTCAGGCCCTTGACTGTGCCCAAATACCCAATGGGTCAGTCCACTCCTTGACCCCACCCTCACACTGTGTGTATAGACAGATCCACGCACCTCGCATGTGTTAAATCAGCAGAAGGTTGTTGTTAGTTGAGAAGTCATGTCCGACCCCATGGGCAACGTACCTCCAGGCCTTCCTGTCCTCTACCATCTTCTGGAGTCCATTTAAGCTCAAGCCTACTGATTCGGTGACTCCATCCAGCCACCCCGTTCTGTTGTCCCCTTCTTTTTGCCCTCAATCTTTCCCAGCATTAGGCTCTTCTTCAGTGAGTCCTTCCTTCTCATAAGGTGACCAAAATATATGCGTTTCATCTTCAGGATGTGGCCTTCTAAAGAGCAGTCAGGGTTAATTTCCTCTGGGCTTGACCGGTTAGATCACCTTGCTGTCCAAGGGACTGGCAAGAGTCTTCTCCAGCACCATAGTTCAAAGGCCTCAGCGGAAGATAGAGTCCTACAACCCCTGGATGATAGTGGTCGAAGGGAGGCAATAGACCCCCTGGCCAGGTTATCAAAGGAATTGCACGCACAGAATGTTTAAATATGATCAGAAAACAATAAAATTAAAAGTAAACATAACTTTTTCTTAATGCTCTGCTATACAATAATATTACAATAATGCATTAATTAATTAGAAACGAAAATGTGAGAGATTCTAAAATTAGAATGTTCAGACACGGACAGTAGCGACGAGGAAAGGAGGGTGAGACAGAGTGAGAGAATTGCTGCAATTAAAATTCAAAACGTAATTATAATTGGTAAAAATAATCATTACTTGCTGAATTCACTTCTTCGCCGAGACACGTGATGAGACAATTCACAGCAGATTCGGTGGGAAATCGTTACGGGTTTGCATCGGGGCACAGACAATATAAAATGACAGCTTTGACATCACTGTTTCGCCTAAACGAGTCGCATTGTGGTTTGTCAGTCCGTCACAAATTGTATTACACACTATAACCTTATCGGAATCAACTCTTCTCCACCTTACACTGAACAGTGTCAGGGGAGGAAATGAAATCAATGACCTTGTTATGTGTATAAAGTCGTCCCTCTAACAGCTGCATCAGATCGAGATGAGGTACGCAGACGCCGTAAGCGAACGGTAATGGAATCCGTGCAGCTCTGGATTCACCCGGAAGCAGGATTCAGAGTAATTCTCCTTTGCGTTGATTCTTAAAAAAGAGCAGAAATATTAAACAGCCTTAACGACAACCAACACATATCGTATAACTGGTATTCACATGTTGTATAAAATGTAGCAACCTCTCACCTTATTCCATGGTTGTCGTTAAAATTTAGATGCTAAGGGAAAAATTGCCTTTAACGTCCTTGTTCCAACCAAGGTGCTAAAGTCGACCGGAGACGTTAAAATCTCTCAGCGAGACGTTACGCGGTGTGCAGAGCAGTGAAATTCCCGGCTGGCGCTGCTGAAAGTGAATGCGTGCACAGCTAGCGCTCATTAACCCCCTGTGTGTGTATTTCAGCTAGGGATGTGCGTTTCGGGTTTCGGAATTTCGGAATTTTCACGAAATTTCCCGATTTGTGTCTTCGGATTCGGCTGAATTTCCGAATCGGATCGGTCCCGAAAACCGACAGATCCGAAAAGTTTTCCGAGCCGAAACAAAAAAATTTCGGATTTTTCGAATGGACTTGAAATGTGTCAAATCGAAATTTATTTTTGCTCTATTCATGATTTCGGTTCCATTCGTGATTTCGGTTCCATTTCGGTAATTCTGGACATCGTATATTTAACTATTATCGGTTATATCGCTGATTCTGTAAATTTTGTATTTGTAAATGCGTATCACTTGTTTCTTGTGGCATTCGGGTCAGTTTAGCGTTTTTTAAATCGTTTTGTTCATTTTTTTTGTTCCTTGGCTTTCATAACATTTTAATATGATTAAATAAAGTTGTGAAATGTATATTCAATTATTCATAAGAAAAAAAGGATCTTTATTTAATAAAAAAAAAACACGTTAGAATCGCCAGAATTATCGTATCGACAGAATGAATTATCGGATCCGAAAAACAAACCAAAAATTAATTATAAAAAAATATATAAAGTATAAAAAAAGTAAACCATAGTAGTTTACGTCAAAACGAATAGAGTTAGACACTTTGAAACGAGGTGAACAGACGTTCCGAAAAAAAACGAAAATTTCCGAAATCACGAAAAGTCGATACTAAAGAGTGACCCGAAAACACGAAAAATGGTCGATATTCCGAAAAAAATATATATACGAAAAATGAGCCGAACCGAACCGAACCAGAAATCGGCCGAAACGAGCCGAATCGAAATTTTAAACATCCGAACGAATCGAACCGAAAAAAAAAAATCGGTGCACAAGTCTAATTTCAGCCCTGGTGTAAATTTAACCAGAGTAGTAACAGCTCCATAAACTTCACCTGCTCAGGGAACACCAGGGTTCACGTGTCGTTATGAGCGTCACACCGGCTTTTAGGAGGGATTACATTTCTCTGGGTTGCTCCTAGAAGTTACGTTTATTCATGGCCTTGGAATAGGTCGCTATTCTTGAATTTCTTAACAACTTGCGTGTCTCATATACGTATAAGCGACGCCGAGTACAGTAAGGAACGTGAGCCGCGAGACGCTAATGTCGGAACGTCTATTTTAATGTAAGAATGGAATAGGACGTGAAAAAAATAAGCTGCTAAAGTCTGACGTTTACTTTGTGCGCCTCGAACGCTAATCATAACGACAACCTTGGAATAGGGCTCCCTGATGTTTTAAGGAGCCAGGGAAGTTCTGGAACTTTCTAGAGTTCTATAGAATTCTAGAGGTTAGGAGCCAGTAGTAACAGTAGTTATTAACAGCGTTATGTTGTGCATCTCGGATGCTAAGCTTGACGACAGCCTTGGAATACGGCCCTCTGTGTTTAAATGATACTTTATTGATACAATAAATGGACGTAATCTGGAAAACAAAAGGAAAAAGAAAACAAACACAGGGTAATATTCCAGTATGGAGGAACCGTACGTTACAGATGGCCACTGACATGGAAGTAGATAAGGTAGCGGTGCCCATTATCCTCTATATAGAGATAGTACACTCGCTCAGATGACTTATAAATGAAGAAAATACAATCTACACAACAAACAGCCCAATCTAATCAGCAACTTCCAGAACGTCAGAAACTCTATATGAGCCGCGTTTATTTTACCTGTGATTCTGACGTCCCCAGACAGACGCGTTTCTGACTTTTAGAAATCATATAAATTCTAGCGGTATACATCTCCTCTGCAGTTCATTTGGTCCAGACGACTCGTGGACCATCTCTGACATCATAACCAAAACATACATTTTTAAAAAAATTCTTATCCCATAACATTTTTTTATATCGGTTTCTTGCCCTTTTCGAGTTTTGCGCTGTCTCGCGTCACCTGCAGGCTCCCCCGCAGTGCCCTCCCGCTTTATTGTATGGCGGCCCAAGGTGCGTTCGTTCCCGATAGCACATGCGTGAAATAGGGCAGCGCGGTAATGAGGGGCATTTCGCAGAGATAAGCTCACATCCCAGGCTTTGATCTGTGATTGCCAATTTCCATTTTTAAATAGCCGTGACACAGGGATTTCGTGCTGCGGCCCTTGTCTCCGAGACGAGAGTAGTTGGCTGCGAGAATCTCTCTGGTTTTTCCTCCCCATAGGATGACCGGCTTCACTTGCCGTTTCGCTTATATCCTCATACATTTATATTTATTTATCTAGATTTCTTTAATATAATATATATATATAAAACGCAGGTTTTGTATCTCATCCTCCGCTTCCTTGGCGTGCACGCGGTGCCCGGTTGCTAAACATTGGCACTGTAGATGTTGTGCAGACACGTTTCCCATGATGCACCGCAGCCAGTTGCAGCTGCATTGCCAATGGTAAGCCATCGGTGACCCGTGCCGTGCTCGCAATCTTCATCATGCCGCGCGCTCCCTGCCGAGTCCTGCAGGTGGATCTGTCAATCATTTTATTCCTGCGAGTAATATGCCGGCACCCTACCACTACGAGAAAAAATGCAGCAAACGCACCGGAAAAGGTTTCTACACAGCTTTATTCATAAAAAAAAAATGCTGTGCCGCAATGTATAGAATAAATATGCACAGATATAACTCAAATCTCACTTTTTCAGACAGGTTTGATCATTAGGACCTTTTTTTAAAATGTATACTGCAATGCAAATACTATCTAGAACCCCCTACCCAAAAAAATACTGTTTTGTTGCTCTGGCACACTAGTCAATGCAACAGCATGTAAGGAGGAAATCTGTCACATTTATATATTTTACATAAACTATTATATTTATATATTATGTCACATACTGTATATTATCAGATCACTTAATATATATAAAAAAAATATTTTTGCAAACAGGTTTTCAAAGTGGTGGTGTGTGTTGTTTTTCTTCTTATTTTCGCGGCTTTTTTCGGATGAGTTCAGGTTTTTTTCGGCGGTTTTACGGCAGATCATCAGCTTTTTTAGGATGCAGTGGCATTTTTTTTTGATGGTTTTGCGGCTGTTTTTCAGATGCGTTAGGCAGATTTTTCCTGCACTTCAGGGACCCTGCGGTGAATGCTGAATTCACCGCAGGATTGGGGAATTGGATTCCCCCGGAGTGCAGAGAATGAAAAAGGGGCTCTTTGAATAACCCTTTGTGTGTATATATATATATTAATCAGATCACTTATAAATATATTTATATAATAATTTATCGTTTAACATTTCAAATAACATCAGGATTTATACAGACTTCATGTGTTTTATATGCAATAAACAATTAACAAGGTACTCTGATCATAGACAGTCATGTTTCTTAGTGCTTCATGTTACTGCATGCTCCACGCACCCCATCCGGCGCTGTATTGTGCCCCATCATTATTCGGTCATGCAGAATAACATATTTAGGGATTCGCTACATTTGGAGGGTAATATTTCCTACAGATGTGCAAGCCAAAAAAAATTGCTTTGGGTTAAAAAAATATAGTCCGAACCACCAATATAGTCCGTTATTACATCGGTTCATTTCGTTATCTTGGACCAATTTGGACGCAGAAATCTATATGCTGCTCAATTTTTTACAAAGAATTGTAAATGCACCACGTGGTATTTCGTTGCACCAACGACAGATTTATTTTTTAAGAAATATATAATATAATATACTAAACAAACAAAAAAAAAAATATTGTATGTATTCTGGTGTAATTTTTAGTATATTCTTTTATTCTAACAAATTAATAATCAATCGTCTATAATTTTATATAATTTATTATTATACCGTTATTTATAAGTTCTTATTTTTAATTGATATTCTATTTATCTATTATAGTTTACTTATAAATGAAACCTGTATCAACCATTCCGCCTCTGAAAACGAAATAACGAAATTGATTTGTTTTATAACAAATTGATCCAAATCGATTCGTTATGTGCCGATTCATTTTGTTTATACCGCTATGCTGATTGTTATTATGGAAATGCTTCCGAAATACGAATTGATAAAACTGTGGACGAATTGAGATTCATTACGAATCGAATCGTACACATTTAATAATTTCCAGATTCCACGTGATACAGATTTTCCATCAGGAGCCAGCAGGGGGCATTAAATCATTATATTCAGCCCCCCCCCCAAAAAGAGCTTCACCCTACAAACTGGAAAATTCTTACCCTTTCAGAGCCAGTGATACTGTTTCTTTCTGGGCTGACACTGTTTGATAGCTCCACCCACATCTCTAAGCAGGGGCAGGTTTCTTTCAGCCCAGGGCCGCCCACTAGGAGCAGAAATCTCTAGAAACAAATAAGTATAAATTCCTAGATTGTGAAGTCATGCGATACAGTCAAACGCCTCTCACTTGTTCACGCCGAGTACTTCCTAAACTCAGCCTCCAAATCCTCTTACCGCTCCGAACGCATCCGTGAGCATCCACGAAAATGCAGCGTAGACAGAAAACCCAACAGAAATAATCAGCTGTATCGCACTGTTGCAGCAAACTATTTTTAAATCTGTTATAAATCGTACGGGAGGAAATAAGCCGAACACATACTGCGAAGAGGGAAAACATATAAAAAAAGAGACGTGAGAATCGCAGAATGTTTTGAATAAAGGAAACATAAATACAGAATCAGAACGTTGAAGAAAGTACAAAAGATACAGAAAAATAAAAAGAAAGATGGAGAAAAGCCAAAATAATGAACGGGGGGGGGAGGGGTGGACCTCATAACCAACAGAGAGTTTACTTAAAAACAGACATAACATTTACAGGGTTATTCAAAGAGAATCAAAAAGTCACCGCACGTTCGGTGACTTTTCGTTCTCTTCAATTCGGTGCGATTTGGCGATCCCATTTCGGCGACCCTGCGGTGTATTCAGCAAGCACCACAGGGTCCCCGAATTGCAGGGAAAAGCCGCCGAAAACCCGCTGTCAACTCACTGCAAAACCCGGCGAACACACACCGAAAACCCACAAAAACATCTGGATTAACCCCACCGAAAACGATGGAAAAACCTGAGCAGGAGCCTATCACAGCGCAGAGCAGCCGCCGGAAAAACCCGGCACCGCAGACGAATGGAGTGAATAAATTAAAAAACAGTTTGCTTGAATGTTTGAAAAGTGAAACGCTGTTTGCAAAGAAACTACTGAGCGAAAATGTCTGAAATTTACATATAAAATCCAATGAATGATAATAAAAAGGGCCGTTACAGAAAAAATAAGTAAAGTTAAAAAATTTAAAAAAATCCCGAAAAATGCTTAAACTATCTAAAAAAATCTATAAATAAATAGACGCTTTACTGCAAAATATTAGAATCAACGGTTTATTAGATATTGAATTAAAACGGAAATATTTTTTAACATTGAAGCCTATGGGATTCGCCTGAATAAACCTGTCGAATGAAACCACTGAATGGCAGGGCAATTCGGCAACTTTTCACTGCTGGTTTTTGTTCTCTGAATAGACAAAGCATTGATTCTCTATGGGGATTTCACTGCTCCCTAAAACAGGCACCGTATGTGCAGGCAATTCGCCAGGATTTGGCGAATTGCCTGCTTTCTGAATAGTCGAATGGCCAAGAAAGGTAACCGTACGCTGAATTTCAGCATTCGGTTCCCTTTCGGCAGCCATTTGGATCTCTTTGAATAACCCTGTAAATATTACTAAATAAATGTGTCCTTTTTATGGATTTTATGAGGAAATAACCTTACTGGCTCTATTCCCTAACGACCTCTAACATAGGGACGCTAACGGGGATAGTGTGCTCCTGCGGGTTTCCCCGTAGCGCCCCTATTTTAACGTTAGATTCCAGAGCAGACGCTACCTTGGCACCTTGTCCAGAAACGAAGCGTTACCCTTAGTGACACTCGCGGTAGTGCTTCCGCGCCACAGCAAGTATCACCTTCTGGAATTCATAGGATTCCATTCAGGGTTGCTCTGATGGGCCGCGCGATCTCGCTATTGCGATATTGCGTAGCGTCGAAGACGGAGACTGGGAACAAATAGTTCCCAGTCTCACTCTGCACGCGGCCAGAAGAAGCCGCGGATTGGGCCACCGTTCTTGCCGCTGGATGAAAGCTGAGTATGGGATTTAATGGGGGGGGGGGTTCGCGGGGGCTAAATGATTTTGCAAAAGGGCAATCAGCAGCAGCTTTTAGGTGTCGCAAAAACGTTGGCTTGTGCGTCAGTGCGGTAAGTTCGAAATGCTAATTACTGATTGCGCTCCCCATGTTAAGTACAGTAAGCTTGCACAATCACCGATGCACTAACGGATTCATCACGGGTTTAGTGTCAGCAAGGTAATCTAGCGGGGGGGGCATGCGGTAAAATCACTTCTCCTGACGTTAACACCAGCTCATCTGAACGCTAACGTTAGCTGTCGCCAGGGAATAAAGCCCTATATATCTATATACGTTTCCTAAATTGAAGCTGCACTAAAAACTAAAAGGTAACATTTATTAAATACACATTTTTGCTGCAGCTCCGCGTTCATCACATTACAAGGTCCTATAGTGAATAGTGAATTAACCACAGGGTTGGCGAACTGGAATCGCCGAATCGCACCGGAGTGAAAAAGCACTCTTAGAATAATCGTCTTGGTAAAGTGATGTTAGACAGGTAGATCTCGCTCTGTCACATGAAAATATCGCCTGGATTTTCGAAGCTGTTTTCTCACATTTTTGACTCTTTTACTTTTCAAATGAGAGAAATAAAGTAATGTGGTTTTAATGAAGCTTCAAGAGGACAAACCTTTATTGTTTCATTGCATGGCGGCATTTTAAACAGTCCAGGTCCGACCTCATGAGTGGAAACGCTTTGTGGGAACAAAGGACAGTAAATCATGACTGGAGAAATATGCATTTGTGGCAGAAAACCTGATGCACTGAGTGAATTTCAAAAGGGGTAAAGGTCGTCGGGTCATTTACCATCCGGTGATGGAAGCCAAGTACTACTCCTGGTAAGACGCCACGGCCGGTTACAGCTCACCACCTTCCATCCTAGGTTCACCCTGTGCTGAGCTAGAAGCTTCAAGGGCCTGGAGCTGAAGACGTCTGTGGGTCTCAGTTCCATTGCTTCTCTAAACTAATTTTTTCTCCATCCATTGCTCCTCTGCCCACTTCTTCTCACTTCCCATTGTTCCTCTACCCCATTCTTCTCACCTCTCATGGTTCCACTGCCTCATTCTTCTCTCCTTCCATTGTTCCTCTGCTCCATTCTTTTCACCTTCCATTGCTCCTCTGCCCTATTCCTCTCAACGCCATTGTCCCTCTGTCCCTTTCTTTTCACCTTTCATGGTTCCTCTGCCTCATTCTTCTTACTTTCCATTGTTCCTCTGCCTCATCCTTTTTCCCTTCCATTGTTCATCTGCCCCATTCTTCTTACTTGCCATTGTTCCTCTGCCTCATTCTTTTCCCCTTACATTATTCCTCTGCCCCATTCTTCTTACCTGCCATTGTTCCTCTGCCTCATTCTTTTCCCCTTCCATTGTTCATCTGCCCCATTCTTCTCAAGATCTGCTGTTCCTCTGCATATTCTTCTCAATGTCCATTGTTCCTCTGCCTCATCCTTTTCCCCTTCCATTGTTCCTCTGCCCCATTCTTCTCACCTTCCATTGTTCCTCTGCTCCATTCTTTTCACCTTCCATTGCTCCTCTGCCCTATTCCTCTCAACGCCATTGTCCCTCTGTCCCTTTCTTTTCACTTTTCATGGTTCTTCTGCCTCATTCTTCTTACTTTCCATTGTTCCTCTGCCTCATTCTTTTCCCCTTCCATCGTTCACCTGCCCTATTCTTCTCAAGATCTGTTGTTCATCTGCCATATTCTTCTCAATGTCCATTGTTCCTCTCTGTTCATCTCACCTCCCATTGTGCCACTAGGACAGCCTAATCTCATTGTGTTGATGGCAATTGCAGCTGACATTAACTTTCTACTGGGTCTATTTTGGGGCACAGGCCTGGAGTTGGAGCTTCAACATCCCCCTTCATGAATCCGGCCCTGGATTCATCCGAGTATAAGCTTTATTACTGTTCACTTTCAACATGGAAAAAGTTACACTTTGTAAATCATCCCACACCGTCTACAAAATGTATAATAAATCAGAAGGTAAGAGCTCAGCGCTTTGTAAACTGAACCAATATCACATGTACCTGATAAACACCAAGGAAAACAGGTGCTGAGGTATCTGAGAAGTCTAGGAGTCCTCCTGCTAAGAAGTAACGAAGGCTTCCCTCCACTGTCATGCGAGTATTGATGAGCTCGGGGCTGGAGCCAACGAGGGGTGAGAGGTTAATGAAGATGAGAGGCAGGTTGTCAGATAGCAGGAGAGAGGTTAAGGGCGCCTGTCATCCAGGATGAGGAGCTCGCCAGGAGCTGCTACATTCTGGCAAGAATCGCGTCCATCATACCCTGAACCCAACACACCCACATCCAGGCTTTTCACCTGCTCCTCATGTTGTCTCTGGTAGTGATGAGTGTAGGGGTCAATTAATTTTGTGCTGAATATTTATCTATATTCTGCAATGAAGGTTCCTGCTGCGACATATGGTCTTACGGGCCTGCAGAGGTCAACGGAGGGGAACAAAACGATGCCCCTGGAGAAATCTCAATTCTAGAGGCACCGGAGACGCAGACGCCAGGGAAGTCATTGGATTGTCCATGAGAAAACTTGATTTGGGGTGTGTAATTGGTAATTTAATAACAATTATCAAGAAATTAGATTAGGGCTTTAGAGGAACGTGTACCCATTGTGTAGAAGCCTAAAGATGATTTGCACAGGCGGCTTATAATTGAGCGTGTTCAATACCTCCTCCAACAAACCATGAAACACAGGGGGGACCGATTAACCTTCAGCGCCCCCATTACAAAGACCGCTATGAGTTTCTGGTTACTTAGAACGCCGTTAAGGATTCATAATAAATGCTGCTACTGGCTCCTATCCTCTAGAATTCTATAGAACTCTAGACAGTTCTAGAACTACCCTGGCTTCTAAAAACATCAGGAAGCATTATTCCAAGGTTGTCGTTATGCTTATCGTTCGAGACGCACGATATAATGGCCAACGTTATAAGCTTCATTTTCCCGAGGACTTTTTCAGCCTTGCCGTTAAAGGAAGCGTTCCGACCTTAGCGTCTCACGGCTTGTGTTCCTTACTGTACTCAGCGTCTCGCAGCTTGCGTTCCTTACTGTACTCGGCGGCTTGCGTTCCTTACTGTTCTCGGCGTCTCACGGCTTGCGTTCCTTACTGTACTCAGCGTCTAGCAGCTTGCGTTCCTTACTGTACTCGGCGGCTTGCGTTCCTTACTGTTCTCGGCGTCTCACGGCTTGCGTTCCTTACTGTACTCAGCGTCTCGCAGCTTGCGTTCCTTACTGTACTCGGCGGCTTGCGTTCCTTACTGTTCTCTGCGTCTCACGGCTTGCGTTCCTTACTGTACTCAGCGTCTCGCAGCTTGCGTTCCTTACTGTACTCAGCGTCTCGCAGCTTGCGTTCCTTACTGTACTCAGCGTCTCGCAGCTTGCGTTCCTTACTGTACTCAGCGTCTCGCAGCTTGCGTTCCTTACTGCACTCGGAGTCTCACGGCTTGCGTTCCTTACTGTTCTCGGCGTCTCACGGCTTGCGTTCCTTACTGTACTCAGCAGCTTGCGTTCCTTACTGCACTCGGAGTCTCACGGCTTGCGTTCCTTACTGTTCTCGGCGTCTCGCGGCTTGCGTTCCTTACTGTACTCGGCGTCACCTTTACTTAACATGGGACACGCAAGTCGTTAAGAAACGCGAGAATAGTGAACTATTCCAAGGTCATGAGTAAACGTAATATCTTGGTGCAAACCAGTGAAATGTAACCTCTCCTAAAAACCGGTGTGACGCTCATAATGACACGTAAACCCTGGTGTAAATTCCCTGAGCAGGTGAAGTCTATGGAGCTGTTACAACTCTGGTTAAGTTTACACCAGGGCTGAAATACACATACAGGGGTTTAATGAGCGTTAGCAGCGCACGCAGCCACTTTCAGCAGCGCCAGCCGGTAATTTCACTGCTCCACACACTGCATAACGTCTCGCGAAGAGATTTTAACGTCTCTGGCCGACTTTAGTGTCTTGCTTGGAATACGGACGTTAAAGGCGAGACGCTAATGGTTACTGGCAGCGTAGGAGTTTTACCGTCTGACTTTTAATGACGACCATGGAATTGGGCCCCTCGACTCTATTCCAGGCCAATAACTATGAAGTCCTGTGAAATCAATTCTCATCTGGAAATCCAAGGCGAGCGGTATCTGGGTTGCTTTGGTGGATTGTCAGCGCTGTCACTTTATGTGTGGGCCATCATGCTTTTGATATTGTTTTCCTATTGTTGTCCACATCACGATGATTTTTTGTAGCTAAAGCTAAATGTGACGTCCACGGAATGAGATTTATAGCAGGAACAGATGCTCGTGTTGGTTCAAGATGGCGGAAACCTGTGTAAATATCCCTGTGTCCTCCCGCCAGGCTCCTGAAGACTTTCCACCATTGGATCCTACACACAAAAAGAACACACGGCAAGTGGTTTCCGTGCGTGGCTACGGCACAATCACTCCCTCCATGTCCAAGCTTCCCACGCAGACTGTCCCTAATGTATATTTCAGCATTTCACACCCCGAGCTACTAGCCAGGCTGAAAAAGTCACTAGCCGCTTCTGGACCTACTCATTGCTTACCAACCTCTACTCCACAAAAACAACCCATCACCCGGCACCTTCTTCTTATATGGTTATCCTTTGCGAACAATAGTGCATTGTGCTGTCATTTTGTAAAGATATTGAATGTAAATCATGTGTAACATTGTGTGTCGCTGTGTGTTGATGTGTTATTATTATTATTATTATTATTAATTTATAAAGCGCCAGCATATTCCGCAGCGCTGTACAATAAGCACAGTACAGACAGGTTACAATACATTGAACAACATTTGACAACAGTACAGGAGGAGATGAGGGCCCTATTCCCGTAGGAACTCACAATCTAGGAGGGTTGGGTTGGAAACAGGAGGAGAGGACTGTAAGGTGAGAGTGATTGATGGTTGCGTCAGTGAGTTGGGTGGTAGGCTTCCCAAATAGCAATGTTTTCAGGGAGCGTTTGAAGGAAGAGAAGTTAGGGGAAAGTCTGACAGCACGAGGGAGAGCGTTCCAGAGAGTGGGGGCTGCGCGTGAGAAATCCTGCAGTCTATCATGGGAAGAGGTGATGCGGGGAGAAGCTAGGCGCAGGTCACTGTTTGACCTTAGGGAGCGGGCTGGGGTGTATTTGGTGATTAGTGAGGACAGGTAGTGGGGCGCTGAGTTAGTGAGGGTTTTGTAGGTAAGGTAAGGTGTTATGCTATGTGGGACTTTATCATGCTGTGTGTTTCTGTTTGTTGCTATGCGATGGTGTGTTGCTGTTTGATGCTGCCGGTTTCTGTGTGATGCTGTGTACAGTCAGTGTTTGTTACACTGGGATGTTGTCTGAAACTGAGTTGTGTGATTTTGTGAGATGCTGTGTGTTGGCTATTTCATAATCGGCAACATTTATGCAGCTGTGATGCAGTTGTTGCTGTGTTATGCATTGTATTGTGATACTGTGAGATGCTCTGTGTGTGTCATGTATTGTGATTCTGTGTGAAGCAGCTTGTTGCTGTGTGTTGCTTTGGGATGCAATGTGTTGCTGTGTGATGTATTGTGATACTGTGTGAAGCAGCTTGTTGTATAGTGATGTAGTGTGGTACTGTGTAATGTACTGATACTGTGATGCAGTGTGTTGCTGTGTAATGTATTGTGATACTGTGTGACGCATGCGTGTTGCTGTGTGTTGCTTTGTGATGTGATGTATTATTGTGATACAGCGCAAAGCATTGTGTTGCTGTGGGTTGCTTTGTGATGCAGTGTGTTGCTGTGTGTGTGGTATATTGTGATACTGTGTGAAGCAGCACTTTGCTGTGTTGTATAGTGATGCAGTGTGTTGCTTTGTGATACTGTGTGAAGCAGCGTGTTGCTATGTGTTGCTTTTGATGCAGTGTGTTGTGTGGTATAGTGTGATGCAGCGTGTTGCTTTTGATGCTGTGTGTTGCTTTGTGATACTGTGTGATGCAGCGTGTTTCTGTGTGTTGCTTTTGATGCAGTGTGTTGTGTGGTATATTGTGATGCAGCGTGTTGCTTTTGATGCAGTGTGTTGCTTTGTGATACTGTGTGTACGTGGTGGCACAGGATAAAGTGGTGTTGTTGGTTCACTGGATTAATCCGCAGCGTTTAATCGGCCGGGACAAGGCGGCTTATCTCTCGACTCCAAACTCAGCCTCGGGGGACGCAGCAAATGGTGCAGCTCACACTGTGCCCACACCACAGGCACACACACACACACATATACACCTGAGAAGGGATGAATATAGAGAAGAGGGCATTTCTACACACTGAAAAACACACACACATCTATAAACGCTAAACCAGACGTCACAATAAAACACACAGAGACATATTCAATTTCACAATGCACAGGCAAAGAGACACAAGACCTACACACAATGAAACATGCACATGGACACACAATGAAACATGGACACACAATGAAACATGCACATGGACACACAATGAATCCCACACAAATGCAGACAATTAAACACATATAATAATTAAAAGCAATGACGTAGGCACACACGGGCCCTGAGTAACACACAGCATGGAAACTAGACACACACACAGGCCCTGAGTAAAACACAAAACGGAAATTAGACACACACGGGCCCTGAGTAACACACAGCATGGAAACTAGACACACACACAGGCCCTGAGTAACACACAGCACACGGGCCCAGAGTAATACACTGCGCTGAAACTAGACACAACAGGCCATATTACAAAGCTGGTGCTAACTTAACCAGAGCTGTGGTCTGGGCTCATCAGAAATCCGGACAGACATGTCAAAACCCAAACTAACTGGGTCAAACCCAGACGGGTGGCAACCCTAAATAACACATACAGCACTGCAACTAGACACACAGGCCTTAAGTGACACACACAACATTGCAACTAGACACACAGGCCTTAAGTGACACACACAACATTGAAACTAGACAAACAGGCCTAAAGTGACACACACAACATTGTAACTAGACACACAGGCCTAAATTGACACACACAACATTGCAACTAGACACACAGGCCTTAAGTGACACACATAGCATTGCAACTAGACACCTAGGCCTTAAGTGACACACACAACATTGCAACTAGACACACAGGCCTTAAGTGACACACGCAACATTGCAACTAGACACAGGCCTTAAGTGACATACACAGCATTGCAACTAGACACACAGGCCTTAAGTGACACACGCAACATTGCAACTAGACACATAGGCCTTAAGTGACACACACAACATTGCAACTAGACACATAGGCCTTAAGTGACACACACAACATTGCAACTAGACACAGGCCTTAAGTGACACACGCAACATTGCAACTAGACACACAGGCCTTAAGTGACACACGCAACATTGCAACTAGACACATAGGCCTTAAGTGACATACACAACATTGCAACTAGACACAGGCCTTAAGTGACACACACACAGCATTGCAACTAGACACACAGGCCTTAAGTGACACACACAACATTGCAACTAGACACAGGCCTTAAGTGACACACGCAACATTGCAACTAGACACATAGGCCTTAAGTGACATACACAACATTGCAACTAGACACAGGCCTTAAGTGACACATACACAGCATTGCAACTAGACACATAGGCCTTAAGTGACAGACACAGCATTGCAACTAGACACACAGGCCTTAAGTGACACACACAGCATTGCAACTAGACACACAGGCCTTAAGTGACACACGCAACATTGCAACTAGACACATAGGCCTTAAGTGACACACACAACATTGCAACTAGACACAGGCCTTAAGTGACACACACAGCATTGCAACTAGACACAGGCCTTAAGTGACACACGCAACATTGCAACTAGACACACAGGCCTTAAGTGACATACACAACATTGCAACTAGACACACAGGCCTTAAGTGACATACACAACATTGCAACTAGACACACAGGCCTTAAGTGACACACACAGCATTGCAACTAGACACAGGCCTTAAGTGACACACGCAACATTGCAACTAGACACATAGGCCTTAAGTGACACACACAGCATTGCAACTAGACACAGGCCTTAAGTGACACACACACAGCATTGCAACTAGACACACAGGCCTTAAGTGACACACACAGCATTGCAACTAGACACAGGCCTTAAGTGACACACGCAACATTGCAACTAGACACATAGGCCTTAAGTGACATACACAACATTGCAACTAGACACAGGCCTTAAGTGACACACACAACATTGCAACTAGACACATAGGCCTTAAGTGACACACACAACATTGCAACTAGACACAGGCCTTAAGTGACACACGCAACATTGCAACTAGACACAGGCCTTAAGTGACACACGCAACATTGCAACTAGACACAGGCCTTAAGTGACACACGCAACATTGCAACTAGACACAGGCCTTAAGTGACACACGCAACATTGCAACTAGACACATAGGCCTTAAGTGACACACACAACATTGCAACTAGACACAGGCCTTAAGTGACACACACACAACATTGCAACTAGACACATAGGCCTTAAGTGACACACACAACATTGCAACTAGACACATAGGCCTTAAGTGACACACACAACATTGCAACTAGACACATAGGCCTTAAGTGACACACACAACATTGCAACTAGACACACAGGCCTTAAGTGACACACACAACATTGCAACTAGACACATAGGCCTTAAGTGACACACACACAGCATTGCAACTAGACACACAGGCCTTAAGTGACACACACAGCATTGCAACTAGACACACAGGCCTTAAGTGACACACGCAACATTGCAACTAGACACATAGGCCTTAAGTGACACACACAACATTGCAACTAGACACAGGCCTTAAGTGACACACCACAGCATTGCACTACTAGACACGGCCTTAAGTGACACACGCAACATTGCAACTAGACACACAGGCCTTAAGTGACACAACGCAACATTGCAACTAGACACATAGCCTTAAGTGACACACACAGCATTGCAACTAGACACAGGCCTTAAGTGACACACACAACATTGCAACTAGACACACAGGCCTTAAGTGACACACGCAACATTGCAACTAGACACATAGGCCTTAAGTGACACACACAACATTGCAACTAGACACAGGCCTAGGATGACACACACACAGCATTGCAACTAGACACACAGGCCTTAAGTGACACACACAGCATTGCAACTAGACACAGGCCTTAAGTGACACACGCAACATTGCAACTAGACACATAGGCCTTAAGTGACATACACAGCATTGCAACTAGACACACAGGCCTTAAGTGACACATGCAACATTGCAACTAGACACATAGGCCTTAAGTGACACACACAACATTGCAACTAGACACATAGGCCTTAAGTGACACACACAACATTGCAACTAGACACAGGCCTTAAGTGACACACGCAACATTGCAACTAGACACAGGCCTTAAGTGACACACACAACATTGCAACTAGACACAGGCCTTAAGTGACATACACAACATTGCAACTAGACACAGGCCTTAAGTGACATACACAACATTGCAACTAGACACAGCCTTAAGTGACAACACAACATTGCAACTAGACACAGGCCTTAAGTGACATACACAACATTGCAACTAGACACCTAGGCCTTAAGTGACACACGCAACATTGCAACTAGACACCTAGGCCTTAAGTGACACACACAACATTGCAACTAGACACATAGGCCTTAAGTGACATACACAACATTGCAACTAGACACAGGCCTTAAGTGACACACGCAACATTGCAACTAGACACATAGGCCTTAAGTGACACACACAACATTGCAACTAGACACAGGCCTTAAGTGACACACGCAACATTGCAACTAGACAACAGGCCTTAAGTGACACACGCAACATTGCAACTAGACACAGGCCTTAAGTGACACAACAACATTGCAACTAGAACATAGGCCTTAAGTGACACACACAACATTGCAACTAGACACAGGCCTTAAGTGACACACACAACATTGCCAACTAGACACATAGGCCTTAAGTGACACACAAAACATTGCAACTAGACACAGGCCTTAAGTGACACACACACAGCATTGCAACTAGACACCATCAGGCCTTAAGTGACACACACAGCATCATGCAACTAGACACAAGGCCTTAAGTGACACACACAACATTGCAACTAGACACATAGGCCTTAAGTGACACACGCAACATTGCATTACAACGACACATAGGCCTTAAGTGAAGACACAAGCATTGCAACTAGACACCTAGGCCTTAAGTGACACCCACAACAACATTGCAACTAGACACATAGGCCTTAAGTGACACACACAACATTGCAACTAACACAGGCCTTAAGTGACACACACAACATTGCAACTAGACCACAGGCCTTAAGTGACACACGCAACATTGCAACTAGACACACAGGCCTTAAGTGACACACGCAACATGCAAACTAGACACATAGGCCTTAAGTGACACAACAACATTGCAACTAGACACAGGCCTTAGTGACACACAACATTGCAACTAGACACATAAGCCTTAAGTGACACACATCAACATTGCAACTAGACACAGCTTAAGTGACACACGCACATTGCAACTAGACACACGAGGCACTTAAGTGACACACACAACATTGCAACTAGACACACAGGCCTTAAGTGACACACAGTTACCAAAAGTCCCCGGGATGGTGCCAGGTTTGTGCTCAGCATCCTGGGGGTTAATTGCCCCTGGACTCTAAACTCGAGTCATTAATGTTTAAATTAAATCCAAGAACAGAGTCCCTGGACAATTAACCGCAGGGCGCCGAGTAAAAAAACAGGACAGTCCTCCGAAAACTGGGACTGTTGGCAACTATGGACACACAGAGGGCTGAAACTAGACACACATAGACACATAGACACACATAGACACATAGACACACACAGACACGCAGACCCCTTTAGTCATGCAGAGTATATGAAAGGCCTGTGCAGACACACCGAGAGCCCATGAATCAGTCTGAAATGCATGTTTAAGAGCGATGTCACAGTCGCTTAATAAATTGCAGCTGCCCCTGTATTGTCATCCTGCTCCCAGCTGTGACCGCGCACACTGCCACCCCGGTCATCCTTCCATGACAATATTTAGTGCTGACCTTCAAAAGCCATTATAAGATTAGACCGGCTATCCACCCATTGTGTACTCGAAATGTCCCGTCTCCCCCCGCGTCACCCCCCGCGCGTCACCGAGCGAAAACAGGTTCTGTGACGGAAAAATTAAACCGCATACATTATTTCACTGAATATCAACTTTGCATCGTTACATAGTAAAATATGTAGGAAAAAGCCCCGGGTCCATCCAGCGTCCCGCCTCTCTTAATCCTGTTGATCCAAAAGAAGGTTAAAAAAATAATTTGAAGCGTTTTCCTGATGTGCTGTTAAAGAAGCGAGAGAAATCCTTCATGACTCCATCACAATCACATCTCTCCTTGGAGCAACAGACGGTTATCACACATTACCGGTTACATCCTGGAATATCCTGGTTTCCACAGAACATCCAGCCATTTATAGACGGGTAAAGAATCAGGAAACATAACTTCTCCGTGTGGAAATATTGCTCAATATAGAGACATTTCCTATAGTGTAGGCAGAATCTCGGTTCTCAACTCTCAGCAGATAAAATCTGGGATTTTGTACAGTTTGGGAATGGAGTAGATTACCAGATATCTGTTTGGTCTGATCTTGTAAATATTTGTTTAATATTATCATACGCCCTTTGAGATACAATTCAGTAAACAAAATTACCTTCCCATCATACCTTTTAATCATTTTGCTGCATCTCCGCATTTTTGAAGTTACAAGCGATTAAGTACTTTAAGAAGAGTGAGTAATCGAGTACACAGCTTCAAGATGAATGTTGTGTGATCGAGTACACAGCTTCAAGATGAATGTTGTGTGATCGAGTGCACAGCTTCAAGATGAATGTTGGGTTATCGAGTACACAGCTTCCAGATGAGTGTTGTGTGATCGAGTACACAGCTTCAAGATGAATGTTGGGTTATCGAGTACTAGACATGTGCATTCGTTTTAGTACTAAAACGATTTAGTCCGAATTTTCGGATAATTTAGTTTTCGTATGACTCAAGAGAAACGAAACTGCTCAGTACAAAAAACGAAAGAAACTAAAATAAGATGCACTACATTTTAGTTTTAGTTCTTTTTGTGATATTACATTGATGAGTGAAGGAGACCAGTAATGAAGAGCGCAACATCGCAACATCCGTAGTTCTGCACCCTCCACATGCCAATGCAGTAGGATGGTCTATACAGAGAGGGGCATTAATTAATGCAGGAGGATGTTATATACATTATACAGAGAAAGGTATAAATTGAGGAGGATGTTCTATAAAGAGAGGGACATTAATTAATTCAGGAGGATGTTCTATATATTATACAGAGAGGAGCCTTTTTTTTTTAAGCCCTTTAAATCCAGTGGCTGTGAGCGCTGAGATCGGCTGCTTGTTACATTATCTCTCAGTACAATGTATCAGGCTCAGCTGTTACAGTAACTGACTAACAGCTCTCAGAGTTTCAGTAAAACAAGGAAATAATATTGTTCTAACCTCTTATATATAAAAATATTATTTACTAGTTTTACTGAAACTCTGAGCGCTGTGATGAGCAGCAGTCAGTTACTGTAACAGCTTTGCCTGACACGGGGCAGTATTACAATGTTGGTGCTAACTTAACCAGAGCTGTTGTAAACTGAAAACCTCCATAGGCTATAATGGTTCTGGGAAGTTTACAACAGCTCTGGTTAAGTTAGCACCAACTATGTAATATGGCCCACATTGTGCTGAGAGTGAGAGATACTGTAACAAGCAGCGATCTCAGCCCTCTGAGGAGCCACTACAATAGTAATTGTATCCACTGGTTTTCGGATGAATGAAATTAGTTTTCATACTAAAGAACTGAAAACGAATTTCTTTAGCAACTAAATAAATTGTTTAGGACTAATCCATTAGTTCAAAATGAAATTTTGTGCTGTGCACATGTCTATCGAGTACACAGCTTCCAGATGAGTGTTGAGTGACCCAGTACACAGCTTCTAGATGAGTGTTGAGTGACCCAGTACACAGCTTCTAGATGAGTGCTGAGTGATCGAGTACACAGCTTCTGGATGAATGCTGAGTGATAGAGGACATAGTTTCTGGTTGAGTGTTATGTGATCAAGTACATATATTGAAGATGAGTGTGGAGTGATCGAGTACACTACTTCTAGATGAGTGATAAGTGATCAAGTACACATATTGGAGATGAGTGTTGAAATGAGTACTCGAGTACACAGCTTCTAGATGAGTGCTGAGAGATTGAGTAGACAGCTCCTAGATGAGTGTTGAGTGACCCAGTACACAGCTTCTAGATGAGTGTTGAGTGATCCAGTACACAGCTTCTAGATGAGTGTTGAGTGACCCAGTACACAGCTTCTAGATGAGTGTTGAGTGACCCAGTACACAGCTTCTAGATGAGTGTTGAGTGACCCAGTACACAGCTTCTAGATGAGTGCTGAGTGATCGAGTACACAGCTTCTGGATGAATGCTGAGTGATAGAGGACATAGTTTCTGGTTGAGTGTTATGTGATCAAGTACATATATTGAAGATGAGTGTGGAGTGATCGAGTACACTACTTCTAGATGAGTGATAAGTGATCAAGTACACATATTGGAGATGAGTGTTGAAATGAGTACTCGAGTACACAGCTTCTAGATGAGTGCTGAGAGATTGAGTAGACAGCTCCTAGATGAGTGTTGAGTGACCCAGTACACAGCTTCTAGATGAGTGTTGAGTGATCCAGTACACAGCTTCTAGATGAGTGTTGAGTGACCCAGTACACAGCTTCTAGATGAGTGTTGAGTGACCCAGTACACAGCTTCTAGATGAGTGTTGAGTGACCCAGTACACAGCTTCTAGATGAGTGTTGAGTGACCCAGTACACAGCTTCTAGATGAGTGTTGAGTGATCCAGTACACAGCTTCTAGATGAGTGTTGAGTGACCCAGTACACAGCTTCTAGATGAGTGTTGAGTGACCCAGTACACAGCTTCTAGATGAGTGTTGAGTGACCCAGTACACAGCTTCTAGATGAGTGTTAAGTGATCAAGTACATATATTGGAGATGAGTGTTGAGTACTTGAGTACGCTACTTCTAGATGGGATTTAAGGGATCACATAGATAGCTTCAAGATGAGTGTTGAGAGATTGACTACACAGTTTTTAGATGAGTGATTGAGGACACAGCTTCTACATGAGTGTTGAGTGATCTAGTACATAGATTTTAGATGAGGATTGAGTAATCAAATGCACAGCTTCTGGATGAGTGTTGAGTGATCAAGTACACAACCTGTGGGTGGTGTTTCAGTGCACAGCTTCTGGTTAATTGCATAGTGTTGAAATGCACAGCTTCTGGATGAGTGTTGAGTGATCAAGTACACAACCTGTGGTTGAGTGTTTCAGTGCACAGCTTCTGGTTATTGGTTAATTGCTTAGTGTTGAAATGCACAGATTCTAGATAAGTGTTGAAGGATCAAGTACGAATCTTCTAGAGGAGTATTGAGTGATCAAGAACACAGCTTCTAGTTGAAAAGTGAGTGATCAAATAGACAGCTTCTACATAAGTGCTGAGTGATCGAGTATACAGGTTCTACATGAGGATTGATTGCATACATATCTTCTGGATGAGTATTGAGTGATCACGTACACAGCGTCTAATGAAATATTGAATGATCATGTATGCGGCCTCTGGATGAGTGCTGAGAGATGATGTACGCAGCTTCTAGATGAGTGTTTCATGATCGAGTACACGGTTTCTGGATTAAAGTCGAATGAACGAGTACACAACCTCTGGATGAGTGTCAAGTGATCTAATACACAGCTTCTACATGAGTTCTATGTCAGGCCTCGGAGGCTGGCACGGCTCCGGCGTCCCTCCCTGCGGTCTCGGGGTCTGCGTCTTCCCCGCAGCCCTTCCTCGCACCCTCTGCGTGCGTGCCGCCGGCCCCAACGGCTTTAAGCTACTGCCAGCGGCGCACCGTGCGTGACATCATCACACCTCCACCGTGGGTCTCCCTGCATCATGTGACCCTGATGGCCAATCAGATTGCAGGGCGCAATATTTAAAAGTGCTTTATGCCTTTTCTCATTGCCCTTTCGTGGTTTTGCTTGTCTAACCCTAAGTGCTTGCTTCTTTAACCTCTAATTGACTTTCTGTGTATGACCTGGCTTCTGGATATCGACCTGTGTACCTCTTTACTCCTTTGACTCGGCTTTTTGAATTTTGACTTTGTATACTGCGGGGTATTCCTACGACCTAGGATTGTGTTAGACCCCTCTGGTACTCCGTACTTTCCTGTCTCCATACCAGCCACTCTAAGCACTGGTTTCTGTCCTCCTTGCCTACTATCCCTGCCTTATAGGTTCACCTCTCGCTATTGCGAAATCCAGCCACCTCAAGGACTGGTATCGCAACTAAGTTTAGAGTCTCCTAATATTACGTATAGGGCTGACTGTAGCAACCCTCGGATACGTGTGCCTGCCTGACATTCTATATGATCGAGTACACAGTTTCTAATTAAGTGTTAAGTGATTGAGCACACAGCTTCTGGATGAGTATTGATTGATCGAGCACACAGCTTCTGGATGAGTATTGATTGATCGAGCACACAGCTTCTGGATGAGTATTGATCGAGCACACAGCTTCTGGATGAGTATTGATTGATCGAGCACACAGCTTCTGGATGAGTATTGATTGATCAAGCACACAGTATATAATAGGGTATTGAGTGAACGAGTATACAGTCTCTGGATGAGTGTTGATTGATCGAGCACACAGCTTCTGGATGAGTATTGATTGATCGAGCACACAGCTTCTGGATGAGTATTGATCGAGCACACAGCTTCTGGATGAGTATTGATTGATCGAGCACACAGCTTCTGGATGAGTATTGATCGAGCACACAGCTTCTGGATGAGTATTGATTGATCGAGCACACAGCTTCTGGATGAGTATTGATTGATCAAGCACACAGTATATAATAGGGTATTGAGTGATCGAGTATACAGTCTCTGGATGAGTGTTGATTGATCGAGCACACAGCTTCTGGATGAGTATTGATTGATCGAGCACACAGCTTCTGGATGAGTATTGATTGATCAAGCACACAGCTTCTGGATGAGTGTTGATTGATCGAGCACACAGCTTCTGGATGAGTATTGATTGATCGAGCACACAGCTTCTGGATGAGTATTGATTGATCAAGCACACAGCTTCTGGATGAGTATTGATTGATCGAGCACACAGCTTCTGGATGAGTATTGATTGATCAAGCACACAGCTTCTGGATGAGTATTGATTGATCGAGCACACAGCTTCTGGATGAGTATTGATTGATCAAGCACACAGCTTCTGGATGAGTATTGATTGATCGAGCACACAGCTTCTGGATGAGTATTGATTGATCGAGCACACAGTATATATTAGTGTATTGAGTGATCGAGTATACAGTCTCTGGATGAGTGTTGGATCACCAAAAACGTTTCTGCAAACTCAATATTTATAAGATTTGGTATTTCCAAAAAATTCCAGATCTTATGACGTCTGCCTGCATATATGTAGAGTGATGTAAAGTGCTTTACAGGCATAGAGGTATCTCAGTGATTGCAGATCTGAGACTTTAAGAAGACGGTGGGTGCGGGCAGGAAGCCCAGATTATTTCAACTCTGTACCGTTTGCATATTTTTTTTTGAAGCCGAGGTGCCAGACGCGTCACGATCCATTGTTTAATTCCTCCAGCCTGTCTGTCGCAGCTGCACGATATCTGGGAGATTTAAATAAATGGAGGATCGCGTACTTTTCCTGGCTGATATCATCTTGCGGTTGAGGGCTGTGTATGGATTTCTCGACTCCGCGGCGCGAAGGACCATCTATCAGTGGAAGGTAAGGACAGTCCAGATGACAGGAAAAAGGATAACAAACCTGTAAAACAAGACAAGTCCGAGGGCCGACGTCCTTAGATCGAAAAACAAGGAACATGGCAGGAAAACGAGGATGGGGAAAAATGCTGGGAAATCCATTCCTTTTTGTAAATAAACCTAAATAACCCCCAGGAGCTCGAGCTTCAAGGCTCTGTGTAACAAGTACTGAGAATGATACATTTTGGCTGCGGTTCCTCGCTCTCTTGTTCTCTCCGGCTGTTCCCTGCCCGGCTCAACTGCAGACAGATGTGAGATATCAAATATTAAGCAGTATCAGCCTGTTTTCCGTCGTGCTGCAGGTGCGCGAGTCTGGCGAGCGGGGGGGGGGGGAATAACAGGATGAAAGGCAAGGATTTCAAACGCCCAACCTGTTCTTTTCTAGTTTCGAGAGCTGCCACGTTATTGAGTTTACACAACTCGAACCAAGGCGGCGTATACAGTCGCTCGCTGCGTCATACACTTACACGGATGGACGGTTGAGCGGATGGAAAGGTGAATCAGGATATTGCCTGGGCAGCACATTCCATAGCGAGAGCATCTCAGCGGCTACGGCGATCGATGAGATATCCTATTGATGACGATAGATTAGGGTCAGGCTCTGTCTGAATCCAATTCTTGCAAATTGTTATTCAATCGACACAATCAGAGTCACGCGCACCCTGTACACACATCACAGGGATAAGAAGTGGGGGAATACAGACTGCCCTGTGTTGCATTCGGTCATAAAGGGATGCTCTACGGTTAAAAAGGGATAGGAGTGGAATAGAGGGGGTTAACCGTTAACCCTACATGATTCACTCCACAATCCTTCTCCCATATTAACCACAGAGTGTTAAGGCTCACCATCATTCCAGCGCCGGGCTCAGCGCTGCACTGGACTTCTTCTTAAGCTGCAGGTGTCGCTTGACAGGCAGGAGACTGGATGCTCGAGCGTCCGTCCAACCAACCCAGTGGCTCTCAGTGCCAACGCATGGACAGCCGTTGGCTGGAGATGAAAAAAAGAGGGGGATGAATGATCCTGCACGCAGCTTGTTCAGAAATCAATAATAATACAGTACCCCGCCACGGTGTTCAATGATCCCAGGGTAAGAGTTATCCGCCAAAAAATAAAATGGGACCCAGGCACTTCCAGGAGGGTGTAACGACATTCTTTATCCCATCAACCGCAACGTTTCGGCAGCCAAAGTGGCCTTTCTCCAGCATTGCTTGTAGATGTGCACACAGCGAAAACATTTGTTTAGTTTATATTTGCTAAGATAATCATTTTGGTTCGTCATTTTCGTTATGTATCGATGATTCGTTTTGTGGGGCGACTCGTTATTTTGGGACAATTAGCTGTTCCCTATTCTTAATTTCGGAATGTCGTTCATTCATTTTTCTGAATCGATTCTTACAGGGTTATTCAGAGAGCGGTGAAAAGCAGGGGAATGGCTGTAGAATGTAAAATTCTACGTCAAGATATCCAAACCAGAAAAATTCTCCCATTCATCTCACTTTCCAAATCGGCTATTTTGACCTAGAATTTTCCATTTTCCAGTCATTCTCCTGCTTTTCACCTCTCTTTGAATAACCCTGTATGTTTTTTAATGTCGTTTATTCATTTTTCTGAATCGATTCTTAGTTTCGGAATGTCTTTATTCATTTTTCTGAATCGATTCTTCGTTTCGGAATGTCGTTTATTCATTTTTCTAAATCGATTCTTAGTTTCAGAATGTCGTTTATTCATTTTTCTGAATCGATTCTTAGTTTCGGAATGTCTTTATTCATTTTTCTGAATCGATTCTTCATTTCGGAATGTATTCATTTTTCTGAATCGATTCTTAGTTTCGGAATGTCTTTATTCATTTTTCTGAATCGATTCGTAATTTCGGAATGTTTTTTATTTTTTTTCTGAATCCATTCTTAATTTCGGAATGTCGTTGGACTCGTCCGAATTTCTGAATCACAAAAAACATCGACCGAATTACGATTTGTAACAAAACAAGTCGTACGTGTCTACTCAACTGTATCAACATAAAATTCTCAATACCGCACTTAGTGAATGTCTCGTGTGATGAACGTGACGTTAATTGCATGAAGGTTTCATAGTTTAAATTCGATAATAAGAAGCAATGGTTGGACGGTGAATTCTTGGAAAATCCAGGGCAGCTTTCAGACAGCAGAAATTCGGGAATATTTACTGAGCTTTTGCAGAGTAATATTTTTTTGCGCTGGAGCTCGGCTTCTGCACTCGTTATCCTGCGTTCAAGCCACCCTCCCCTTTTTATAAATGTTATTGACTTGTTGTCAGGGCTTTTATTGGGTGTGTAAGTCACCTTCCCCTGTTAGGTAACGCAGGGCGGATATTTAGGATGCTTTTAGGTTGTATCGGGGAAGTTCAGGCTTGTAAACGGCTGAGATACAGAAGCTCTGGGTGTATTATGTCTCAGCCAAGAGCAGGATCATCGTGCAATATTTACAAACAGCTTTTTAAGATGTTACATTGTTACAGTTGCTTAGTTTACATGTAATTTGTAGCAGCCTTGGATTCGATGCCCAAAATTTAGCTATCTGTGCTTTTTTAGAGCTAGGTCATACAATATATGATGGACACAGCTCACCATAGGGGTTATTCAGAGGGAGCCGATCTGGCCCCAACATTCAGCGTATGGTGACATTTCGTGGCCATTCGGTTATTCAGAGAGCAGGCAGTTCCCCAAATTTTGGTGAATTGCCTGCACATACGGTGCCTGTTCGGCAGCAGTGAAATCCCCCATAGAGAAGCAATGGTTAATCTAGTCACAGACACCGAACAGCAGAGAAATGTCAGTGAAATGCCCTGATGTTCGGTGGTTTCATTCGGCAGGTTTATTCAGGCAAATCCCATAGGTTTTAATGTAAAAAATATTCCCGTTTTAATCCAATAACTAATCAACCGTTTATTATTTTAATCTGCAGTAGAAATTCGCTTTCTTTAAAGATTATTTTAGGATCTATAAATAATAATAATAATAATAATAAAGTGATAAGGATATGAGCAATGCACCCCTTTTTCCTTCTCCAGCTCCTCCGATCTGGTGAAAATTCTGGGTGAAGCAGAAGAGTTTCCTCCAACCCTCCCAGTGTCACCAGCAGCCGGGATTTTTTAATTTTCCGGCAGCCAGTCACCCGACTCTGTCATTAGCGATGTCACACACAGAGAGCGGCCGATGTCGCCCTCTTAGACCAATCGCTGTAGAGAATGTTCTCAGAGAGGCAGCAACGGTTCAGATCTGTGCATGCGCGTGCGGCAGAGAGATCCTGATTGACTGAGAGATGGACAGATTCTGTCAGCGGGAACTGCTCAAATATTTAAGGGCAAAGAAAGGAAACTCTGTTTTTCAATACAGTATCCCTTTAAATAAACGTCCTCTTATCACTCTGAAGCCAAGCTGGACGACCGAGGCAATAATAAACAATAACAGAATTATGGCATCTTTGTTGGACGCTCCGGGGACCCGGCTCTTCTGGCGAGTGCTAAAAATACACACGTATATCGACACAGCTGTGAATCGATACAAAAATAACCAGTGTATTGCCCACGAGACATCAAACCGTATCTCATAGCGCACCCCTGAGCTCGCCTTCCATAAAAACCCTGAAATAATTACCTTCTCTTGACAATAACGCGGGCTTCAACCGCTCTTCAAGTCCCGGTATTTTTATATTGAGATCTCGATAGGTTACAAATTCACACAAACTGCCGCCCCACAAATAAATAGAAAGAAAAATAAAAAACAAGAGTAACAGAATGTAGCGACCGACAAGGAAACTGCGGGAAATTTAGACAACAGTCTAGGGAATCTTTCTTCAGCCCTATATTTGTCATCCCAAATCATTATTTTTGAGGAGTCACTCGATCAGCAGTGAACTGGGGGAAAAACTTAAAAAAAATAATAATAAATTGCACATTTAAGGCCATAAGAGACAAACTGAAAGAATACCAGAGATGGGGGAGGAGGGGACTCAAATTTGGAAATTCTGGTTTAAAATTCACAATTCTTTATCTGCGCTACACCAAATCACCCACTGCGAATTAACTCTTTAATATAATAAACCCTTAGAGCAGGGGCTGGTACGCTTGGCCCTCCAGATGTGTTTGAAAACTACATTTCCCTTGAGGATCAGTCGATCCAATGGGTACCTGAGCATCATGGGAGATGTAGTTCCACAGCACCTGGAGGGCCGAGGTTGCCGACTCCTACCTTAGAGACGCGCTCATAAAAAACGACCCACGAGGCCAAACGTGACTATTATAAACATTAAAAAAACATTAAAATGTAATCTTTAAGAAAAAAGAGAAAACAAAAATAAAGCTGATCCTCAGATCTGCTGCCGGGCGGGGCGCTCAGCAACATGTGAAATCAGGTGTGTATGTATATATATATATATATATATATATATATATATATACATCCAGTGACCTCAATGAAAGGGTTAACTCGGTTTTTCTAGAATCCCAGAGAAACTTTCAAGCTCCCTCTCTGCCTTAGCTCAAATTCCTCCTCCCTACCAATATCTTCCTCTTTATTCGACATACAACGTGACGCCTTGTTTTTCACTTATTTCCTAAAACACTCAAAAAGAGTTATTCAATAACCGACGAACTTGCCACCAAACAGCGAATTTCACAGTTCGGTGCAATTTTGTGGCAGTTCGTCTAGTCACTAAATTGTCAATACGCCAATCAGCAGCAAAAAGCCTTTTTATTTATTGTTTTTTTTTTTCAAATTGTTTAGATATTTTTCTGGATTTTTTAGGCAAAATTTTGGAAGGCTTTTTTTTTTCTCTCGTGACTTTTTTTTTTTTCTTTGCGAGCCGGCTGCATTAAGCCCTGGTGCTGAAACCTATTTCAGTAACAGAGACAGGGGGTTGATTCCCTGCCTCCCCCCTGCAGCCTGGCAATTTTTTTAAAAAAATCCCCCCTGCTTTAGCTGCGCTAGACGGGGCTGTCCTTGTTCCTGAAACTCCATTTTTTTTCTCCCCGCAGTGTTTTTTTTTTCCAGCAGTGTTTTTTTTTCCCAGCAGTGTTTATTTTTTCCCAGCAGTGTTTTTTCCCCCCCGCAGAGTTTCTTTTTGTTATTCAGCGGCCTGTCCATCGGCTGATCTGGGTCATCCACAGACACTTCCAGTGGGCGGCCCTGATCGGCTGGTGACGTTGTCCGTAGTCGGGTGTCCAAGTCTTTTGCCCGACTACGGTGCTAGTGGACGGGCAGCCTAAAGGCAGCGGCAGGATATTAAGCGAGATCACACCCAGCCTAACACTCATCAGGGCCTCCCTTCTGTTGTGATTGGCTATTTCCTGCCTATCACATGGCAGGATGAAACGATTGCTACAAAGTTTACTCTGGGATGTCAGCATTCCAAAAAGATGTTCATTGAATGCAATATTAAGAGTTACAAGCTGCCTGTTGCTTTCATTTAGAATTCTGCAATAAAGAAATAAAAGATACATAAAAAAAATCGTGGCACTTTAGGCTAGGGTCAGACGAGCGTGATTTCTACGGACTGTACGTCCGTGCAGTACGGACATCGTCAGTACGGATGACGCAGTAGTGGTCACACAGTCCATTTTTTCACTGAAGTTATTTTTTACAGATGTAGGAGGGAAAAATAAATTACAATGAAAAAACATTCTGTCCGTCAAAAATGCTGGACGTATAAATGCAGTCCGTCTGACCTCGCTCCATCACTCACACACAAAGCTATGCGGACGTTGTGGACGTGGCGCACTCCGCACGTCCGTTCTAGCAGTATTACGTTCTTGCCTAACCTGCGTCCGTTTGCAGCATCCGTCATGCGTCCGCAGTTCAGTGCGGACGTACTTCATGTGTCAGGCTCCAATGGACTTTCTTTCATGCTATCACGGACGTACTTTTAGGCGCAATCACGGACGTGAACACTACGCTCGTCTGACAGCAGCCTTAAATCCTCTTTTTTTGAGGCGTGTGCGCTCTAGGGATGTGCGTGGCTGAAAAATTTGTTTTGTTTAGTTTCGTTTTGTGACGTTGTTAAATAATGAAATTTTCGGGATTTCTTAACTAATTTCGTTTCGTATGTCGTTTTGTTTTAGATTGATTCGAGACTTTGAATCGATTTGAAATTTCGAATCTATGCGAATTTCATATATCAACTCGATAGTTGATATCAATTCGAATTTTGGATCACTAAATAAAACCCCAATTAATCAAATTTTGCTGTTAAAAGAAAAGCTAGGGTTAAATTTTAAGCTGTGTCACAGATTTAGTATATGAGTCAAATTAAACAGTGAAACAAAATGAATTTGTTTCATAAAGTCCTTTGCTGATTATTACTTGTATTGTAAGTTAAGATCAATTCGATAGACGATATCAATTATTCTTTTATCATGATGACACAGTGTAAAACGAAATAAATTCGTTATATACCATTTCGTTTCGAATTCGCATCGTATCGATTTATTATTCGGAAGTACTTCCGAACTACGAATTATCAAATTTCGTTCCAAATTCGGAATTTTTCCGAAAGGAATGCACATCTCTAGTGCGCTCGCATTGATGGCGTGTGCGCTCGCATTGATGGCGTGTGCGCTCGGATTGATGGCGTGTGCGCTCACATTGATGGCGTGTGATGGTGTGTGCGCTTGCATTGATGGCGTGTGCGCTCACATGGATGGCGTGTGCGCTCACATTGATGGCGTGTGCGCTCGCATTGATGGCGTGTGCGCTCACATGGATGGCGTGTGCGCTCACATTGATGGCGTGTGCGCTCGCATTGATGGCGTGTGCGCTCACATTGATGGCGTGTGCGCTCTCATTGATGGCGTGTGCGCTCACATTGATGGCGTGTGCGCTCTCATTGATGGCGTGTGAGCTCGCATTGATGGCAGAGGTGCTACATTTCATCGGAGCAGTCAGCCCAGCGCAGGCATCTCCATAAACGATCCAGTCAGTATATTCATTTATCAGACCGGCTAGGTGTGATTTGTGTGTGTTTTGGTGTCGCCCCAAATCAAAGCCCCCAGGGCGTTACACGAGTGGCGTTTCCTGTGGATGTTTGAATTTCGTGGGCTGCCCGGCTAAAGTCGCGTGATGCCTTTAATCAACATGCAATTAATTAATTAGGGCTCGGTGGTATACGACGTAGCGAGCGTATTTGATTAGCCGCGTGTTAATTAAAAAAATCTTAAAACTCCGTCACCGCCGTGGGCCCCCGGAGGACCATTTTGACAGACTTGTTTTATTGTGGCAAGCACACGTCTGATTATATGACAGCAGCCATGTAATTAAATACGGCCGGTGGGGGGGGGGCAGGAGTGGCTGGTTAATTATCCTGGAACATTTCTGGAAAGTCCGAGGTTATCTCCCTACTGGTCAGTGATCACATTACGATCAACGCAGAGGTCATATTCCTGCTTTATCTGACCAATACTGGTATTAATGGACCAGAGCATAAAACACTACGGACAGTATTACATTGTGATCGCTAATAGGGATGAGCCGAACGCCCCCGTGTTCGGTTCACATTCGAACTCGAACAATTTCAAAAGTTCGAGTGTGAACGTGAACACGAACCGAACTCAATGCAAGTCAATGGGACTCGAACGTTCGATTTTTAGAGTGCCCTCCAAGAGGGCATATATGCTAGATATTTGCCATAAAAGGTGTATGGGGGTCCGGGTAGTGCCCTGGGGGAGAGGAAACAAGGACAAAAAGTTTAAAAAAATACGTTTTTAAAGGGACAGTGAGTTTTCCATGAAATAAGAGTTAAAAATAAAAACAAAAAATTCCTTCAACTATCGTGCCTAGGAGGTCCCCATAACCTGCCCGTGAAGTGGCGGATTTCTAGGATGTATAGAAATATTGCCATCAGAGACCCACACACGACACCTAGCCACCCTTAATGGGTTAAAATGCACAGGGACCCCTGCACAGTATGCCAGGGGTCTCAAACTTACGGCCCCCCAACATGATTTGGACTACAAGTCCCAGGATGATTTCAATGCAATACATGGCGAGGGAATCCTGGGAGTTGTAGTTCAAAAACATCAGGGGCACCAGAGTTTGAGAACCCTGCTGCGAGCACATGTCATTTAGAGGTGAGAATCTTTGCACCTAGACATTAGGCAGACTGTAAAGCATGCTTTCCTTGTAAGATAGAAAATCCACATCATCCATTGCAGCATTTTAAAGATGAAACACACAGGCGGCGCAAAAAATCCTATGCAAGCCTCATGCACTCTGAGCACATGTCATTTTGAGGTGTGAAAGTTTCAGAAAAATGTACACGTGTGCAAATATTTTAAATAAAGCCAGAATAATTTTATGACAGTCACATTCAGTGGTGTATTTTGGCCTAGGCCAGAGGTCAGCAACCTTGGCTCCCTGATGTTTTGGGAACTACATCTCCCATGATGCTCAGTCACCCATTAGGCTGGCTGAGCCACATGCGAAATGTAGTTCCCAAAACATCAGGGAGCCAAGGTTGCTGACCCCTGGTCTAGGCCAACAAGGCCTAGGCCTAGGGCGGCACTTTCTAGGGGGCGGCGGCCCGCACCGGGTGGCCCCACCCCTTTTTTTTTTACTTTTGCTAATTATTTTACCAGGAAGGATACATTGAGATTTCACTAATTTTCAAGTATGTCCTGGGTAAACAAGGCCTAGGTTTCACTTTCCAGGGGGCAGCAAAAAACCTCACCACTAAAGGGGTTACTCACAGAGCACCAAAATGACGCCAACTTTTTGGTGTTCAGTAGTTCCCTGCACTTCGGGGAATAAAATTTCCCCACCCTGCAGTGAATTCACCATTCACCGCAGGGTCCCCAAAGTGCATGGAGTCGGCCGCTGAATGCCGCCACCGCAAACCTGGGCATTTGTCAAAACAGATAATACATTACGCTGCAGCATGTGTTGACATATGTTGGTAGATGTATGTAATGTGTGTTTTGTGTATGTAACATGTTTATGCTATTATACATACCGCTTCTTGATGACGTACACAGTCCGTCCATTGCTAATCATCGCCCACGTGCGTGCCTTCTTGCCCTGGGTAGTTTTTTAATTCAATATCTAATAAACCGTTGCTTATAATATTCTGCAGTAAAGAGTCTCTTTTTTTAAGCATTTTTTATACCTTTTTCAAAATGTTTTTTTTTCAAACTCGAACAGAACACGCCAAAAAGTTCAAAGTTCGCAAACTTTCGAACTGCCAATGTTCGAGTCGAACTCTGAACTGATCGAACCGAACAGCTCATCCCTACCCACTAAAACTAAAACTACTCACTTGCCGGGCAAAAAAACCCTAATATATATATATATATATCCAAATCCATCCAGATGCCAGAGACAATGAATTATTCAAAGAGCACCGAATTGGCCACAAAATTGCACCGAACAGTGAGTTTCCCCGTACAGTGCATTTTCGGAACTATTCGGCTATTCAAAAAAGTTGGCTGTTCGCCAAATATTGTCGAACTGCCAGTGAAATATGGTGATGTTCGGCAGCAGTGAAATCCCCCATAGAGAAGTAATGGTTAATATATTCAGAGATGCCGAACAGCAGTGAAATGTCCTGATTTATGGTGGTTTCAGCAGGTTTAGGCTAGGGTCAGACTGAGGCAGTGCGAACGCGCGTTCTGGCGCACTTAATCACGGCCGTGCTAGCAGCAGATGCCGGGCAATGACGGCCAATATACGAAGTACGGTCGCACAAAAGTCCGGCTGCGCAACGCAAGTGGAAAATGAACGCATTTTTTCGAGAACGTCAAACCTCTAGTACTGACGTACAGAGTGCGCTGCGTCCGCTAGCGGCGTGTGTGCGTGATTAGGAGACGTCAGACGCTGCTAATGTCCGGCCAACATAACGTCCAGATGCAAGAAGTGTTTTATTGATGATCCGTACAAAATCACGAATGAAACTGCGCATAGTATGACCGCTATTGCGTATTCCGTGAAAAAATACGTCCATTCTTCGAACGCACATTTTCACGGACAACGTGAAAAATGCGTTAGTCTGACCCTAGCCTTAGACAGGATTAATCAGGCAAATCCCACAGGATTCAATGTAAAAAAAAAATCCCTGTTTTTAATAAATATTTATTCAACCTTTTATTCTTTTAATTTGCAGCAAAAAAGTCTATTATTTTTTTTAAGGATTTTTTTGGCAAATTTATTTTTACGATATTTTTCTTTAAGGCAGTGTTTTTTTTGTTTATTTTCTAAAACACACCTTTTTTAGTATTATTCACTGGACCTTATATATCATTTCCAGGCATTTTCATGCTGCAGGTTTTAAAACACCTTTTAAAAGTAACTTTTTTTTTTTTTTACCCCTGTTCGGTGGCTGGTCGGCGATCGGTTCAGAGGGTCATTGTCTTTTTCGGATCAATTTCAGTGTTTTTTTCCGATTCGTTCGGCGGTTTTACAGCAGTTTTGCGGATGCGTTCGGTGGGTCGATTCGCTGTACTTCAGGGACCCTGTGGTTAATGTTGAACTCGCTGAAGTGTGGCAAATGGGAGAGCACCGAAATGTCTGTGACTTGCTCGCTGAAGAACCCTGAATAGTCATCATGGGACAATCCCAGAAAAATCAGGTCAAGTTGATTGTGTAGATGGCTACCATCAGGGGGTGACACCAATGATATGCTCAGGGGCTCACTGGCTCCAGGTGGCCCCTCTCCTTGCAAAACCCATGCAGTTTGCCTAAGTGACACCGATGTAAGGGCCCTTCAATGTCATCCAGAAATTGACCACTGGGATACCGGGACACTTCCCGGCAGGCCGTGTCATGTGAAGTCAATCAGAGCACTCTGACTCATTACTGAGGGAGCGATTACAATGGAATGCACCGGTTAAAGAGGTGTGGTCTTAGGCTGGGGTCAGACGAACGCAGTGTTAACGTCCGTGTTGCCGCACATAAGTACGTCCGTGATAGCATACAATTGTGTTAAATGGAGCCCCACACACGAAGTACGTCCGCACAGAAGTGCGGGGGCTGACGGACGCTGCAAACGGACGCAGGTTAGGGAAGAACGTAATACTGCTAGAACGGACGTGCGGAGTGCGCCACGTCCACAACGTCCGCATAGCTTTGTGTGTGAGTGATGGAGCATGGTCAGACGGACTGCATTTATACGTCCAGCATTTATACGTCCAGCATTTTTGACGGACAGAATGTTTTTTCATTTTAATTTATTTTCCTGCTACATCAGTCAAAAAATACGTCAGTGAAAAAAACGGACTGTGTGGCCACTACCTTGTCGTCAGTCAGTAAGTACGTCCGTACTGCACGGACACACAGTCCGTACAAAATGCTCTCATCTGACCCTAGCTTAAATGCTATACCACCAGACCATCGTGAACTCTTTTGCGCACCACTAGTGATTTAGCCCCCTGCCTGTAAAATAAGTTGCACAGAGGAAGTGACAAAATGTTTTCTCTTTAAGGCTAAGGTCAGACGAAAGCATTTTTAACGTGCGTTTAACCGCACGAAATCACGGCCGTGCTAGCAGCAAATGACGTCCAATGCCGGGTAACATACGAAGAACGGCCGCACGAAAGTTCGTCCGCGCAACGCAAGTGGCAAACGAACGCATTTTTTCTAGAACGTCAAACCGCTACTACTGACGTACAGAGTGCGCTGCGGCCGCATAGCGGCGTGTGTGCGTGATTAGGAGACGTCAGACGCTGCTAATGTCCGGCCAACATAACGTCCAGACGCAAAAAGTGTTTTATTGATGATCCGTACAAAATCACGGACGAAAATGCGCATCGTATGACCGCTATCGCGTATTCCGTGAAAAAATACGTCCATTCGTTCGAACGCACTTTTTCACAGACAACGCGAAAAATGCGTTAGTCTGACCCTAGCCTAAGTAGTTTACTGACACGGGTAACGGAGGGAAGGGGACTCCGGACCAATGGTTCAGTAAGGGGCCCCAAGATTTCTGCTTGTGTGAGCGCTCAGCTGTTTTGCCGAGGTTTCGTGCTTTAGCGCCTCCGCTACATTGTGGCAGTAGCACTACAATAACAAACAATCCGTTTACATGAAATTGCAGCATTCCCTCGGACCCCCGAGTGTATACCATTACCCATGAACCTCATGGCCAGTGGTATCAGTCCCAGCCCTAGGTATGCAATCCCTTGCTCTTCACCCGGAATACCGCGGTAACTGCGTGCGCAATCAGTGGTATTGCGAGTTATTTCTCGCAGGTTGCCACCGCAATACTGGGAATTGGATCCTTTACTTATTTATATTCATATCAACAGGGGAAAAAAAGTGATTATAACCCCAGCAGAAGCTGTACCTTGCGAAACCCAATCCCTCCCGCGTGTCGGACCGCTGGCGCGCGCCCGTACGTCTTCTAATCAGAGAAGCGTTCACTTTTTGTTACACATACACAATTTTTTGCGTGTCACTCCATTTGTTAACGTCAAGGAGTGGCTCGCGTTAACTCGCGCAGCATTCGCTCTGTGTCAGTTCATTCGTTACTGTCAGCATTCACGCATATTCAGGCATAAACAAACGTGTGGCGCCCCAAAGCAAAATCGCCACGATCCGCACGGACGCTCTCGCACTGCCCCGGTAAAGGAGTAGGGTCTTGATAAAATGCGACACTTAGCGGTTTCCCCCAATCCCTGGATAAAACATGGTTTGATAAAAAGCATTTATGTGTACGGATAAGCAGTCAGACAGTTTATATTATTTTATTGTTTTACAAGTAGGGTTGCCAGATCGGCCATGTTTTCCTGGACACATTTCCCTGTGCACTCCGTCCGCATGAAACGGTGATAAGTGCTGCCCTGCAACATGTATAATCCAAATGCTGCCAGAATCAAATCAAGGCAGGTCACCTGGGATTCCTTTATGATTTCTTACCTGCAGCGTATGGTTTATACAAGCTACGGGGTGGCATTTTTTAAGCACTGCCCATCAGCATGAATAAATTGTATGTGTGCAGGAAAACATGGCCGATCTGGCAACCCTAATTACAAGGTCAACAAAGGGTAGACTCTATAAACCCTGATGTGCCGGAGCCTGCTTCTGAAATCATTTGTAAATGTGTTTCTGCCACCAGAAAAAGTCTACACAACGTCATTTAGCATAAAAATAACTAAAAACCCATAAATAAAAAGCAGCAGAAGTAATTTTGGGCATATAGAGCAAAAGGTCAAAGAGCCACTTCCTGTTTCCTGTGCAGTAGAATGCTGGGAGCTGCTGTGCAAATTCCAGAATCTAATTGGCTGTTGACATGACACACTCTCCATACACTTGTTTTTATCCGTTACCATCACTGAGGTTCCTTGTGTGATGTCATTCCAAGATGGCTGCCACCGCAATGACACCCTCACAGTTCATCGTAGGGGAGCTCAGTTTATGGTTGTCAGATCGGCCATGTTTTCCTGGACACATATAATTTATACCGGCTGTCGGAAAGTGCATGAAAAGACAACCCTGGGGTATGTATAACTGAAATGCTGCAGATGAGACATCAAAGAGGAGTCCCAGGGGACCTGCTTTGATTAGGAAACTGATCGCCTCCTGAAGAATATGAATTATACATGTTACAGGACAGCACCAACCCTGTGCTCTCCTGCTGCATGAATTGGTAATATGTGTCCATCAAACCATGGCCGACCTGGCAACCTCAGCACAGATACAGGGATATAACTTCAATCTGTGCGCTGTGCTTTGGGGTTAAATGCTTTACTGCATGATGGCAGGAAAATGTCATGTGACAGAATAAATTTTAAAACTGAACTAAAAAAAAAACTCAATATAACCCCCCATAAGCTCTTTGCAGAGAAATGTATTTATTTTAAATTCATTTTAAAATAATCAATAATAATTGCATCCATTCATATTTTATTAAAAGAAAAAATATTTCTAAATTATTATATATTTGTATATATAATAAACACATTTTAAAATAATCAATAATTACATACATTAATATTTTATAAAACAATACATTTAAATTATTATATATTTTGGTGCATATAATAAACAAACTTTAAAATAATCAATAATTACATTAATATTTTATAAAAAAATTAAATACTTTAAAATTATTATATATTTTTTGTATATATTATTATAAATTTTAAAATCAATAATAATTATATAAATTAAAATTTTATAAGACAATACATTTCAATTGTTATATATTTTTTTGTATATAATAAAGTAATTTTAAAATTATAATTACATATATTATTATTTTATAAATATTTGATAAAAAAATTAAGTACATTTATATTATTATATAATTTTTTTGCATATAATAAAGTAATATTAAAATAATCAATAATTACATACATTAATATATTATTTTTATTATTATGTGTTTATACTGATGAAAGTTTGTGAATAACAAACTGAAACGTTGCTCTAATAAAACTGATTATATACTGTATGGTGAGACCCTAGAGTGACACTCGTTTCCTGATATATCAATAGCCTAGCGCAGTACCGGGCAAGGACTTTGGAGAGATACTGAACAAATTTAATTTAATATATTATTGATCTCTTGTAAAAAATTTAATACATTTAAATTAATGTATTATATAAAAAATGTTGTATAAATTAAACAAATTAATAATTTTTAATAATTTTTTTACCTACTATTATGCACGCAGTATCAACACCCAGCAGAAAAATAAGGATTTTTTACTAAACCGTCTGCATTATTTTTCTCTCGTTGGAAAGACCGAGCTTTTGTTACCAGCTTAGATCGTTTTATCCTAATTCTGTTTGGTAAACCTTTTTGGTGGGTTTCAATAAATTTTCCCGAGGATATACCCAGTGCCCTTGGAAGGCAGGAGATAGAGCCCTGCACGGTCCGCACATACGAGCAGCAGTTATATGTCCAGTTTGAGTTAACAAAGATACTGCCTTTATTTTAATGGATATTGGGGGCCTATTCACTAAACGGTGAGTTGAGGTCAAGTTAGCGCAGGGATACACATGCTTGGTGTTTGCTTGCTTGACCGTTAAAGCAATAATCTGATCATTTCACCCACTTGCATTTAGAGATACTCTGCAAAATAAGTCAACTATCCTATTTACGGTATGGTGGGCCGCATTATCTGAACTGCGTCTCCCATGATCCTCTCGTTACAATAGCAGAGCATCAAGGCAAATGTTGTTCCAAAACATCAGGGGGGGGGCGAGATTGCTGACCTGTTGAGTCTAACCACACTTTCTCTGATTTACCTTTCCATTTTGCGACCAGGCCTCAAGAGTTATAAAAAAATGACATAAATCTATCGAATTTTGCCAATATCTGTATTTTCTCGTTCGTCCGTCGCAGAGACGCAGAATGTTACCCCGGCGGCAGAGAATTATTTTCATTTCTTCGCAGAGTGCAAATCACAGCACAGAGTATGATCCTTGGGGGGGGGGTTGAACTTGAAGGAACTTAGTGCAAATTTTTAGGGGTTTAATCAGTGGCGTAACTAGAAACCTGAGGGCCCCGGTGTAAGAATCCATGAAGGGCCCCCCCAACCCCCCCAAAAAAAAGATCTAGATTTTTACTTTTTTTTTCCTGCAATATAAAAAAGATAGTATTGCCCCCAGCTGACACGAATATATACTGTATATTGCCCCCACCTCACATGGATATATATATTGCCCCCAGCTCACATGGACATATATTGCCCCAGGCCACACATGGATATTTTTGCCCCCAGCTCCTGTATAACTTTGCCCCCAGCTCCTGTATATATTTGCCCCCAGCTCATGGATATATTTGCCCCAGCTCATGGATATATTTGCCCCCAGCTCATGGATATATTGCCCCAGCTCATAGATATATTTGCCCCCAGCTCATGGATATATTTGCCCCCAGCTCATGGATATATTGCCCCAGCTCATGGATATATTATCATGGATATATTGCCCCAGCTCATGGATATATTGCCCCAGCTCATGGACATATTTGCCCCCAGCTCATGGATATATTTGCCCCCAGCTCATGGATATATTGCCCCAGCACATGGATACTGCCCCAGCTCATGCATATACTGCCCCAGCACATGGATACTGCCCCAGCTCATGGATATACTGCCCCCAGCTCATGGATACTGCCCCAGCTCATGGATATACTGCCCCCAGCTCATGGATACTGCCCCAGCTCATGGATATACTGCCCCCAGCTCATGGATATACTGCCCCAGCTCATGGATACTGCCCCATCTCATGGATATACTGCCCCCAGCTCATGGATACTGCCCCAGCTCATGGATATACTGCCCCAGCTCATGGATATACTGCCCCAGCTCATGGATATACTGCCCCCAGCTCATGGATACTGCCCCATCTCATGGATATACTGCCCCCAGCTCATGGATACTGCCCCAGCTCATGGATATACTGCCCCAGCTCATGGATATACTGCCCCAGCTCATGGATATACTGCCCCCAGCTCATGGATACTGCCCCAGCTCATGGATATACTGCCCCCAGCTCATGGATATACTGCCCCCAGCTCATGGATACTGCCCCAGCTCATGGATATACTGCCCCAGCTCATGGATACTGCCCCAGCTCATGGATATATTTGCCCCCAGCTCATGGATACTGCCCCAGCACATGGATAATGCCCCAGCTCATGGATATACTGCCCCAGCTCATGGATATGCCCCAGCTCATGGATATACTGCCCCAGCTCATGGATATACTGCCCCAGCTCATGGATATATTGCCCCAGCTCATGGATATACTGCCCCAGCTAATGGATAGATTTGTCCCCAGCTCTTATGGGTATATAGGGCCCCCCAGCTCACCTCAGGCTCCTCTGCTGCTGTCGTTCCTCTCCTTGGTGAGCGGCCGCTGAAAGCATGCAGCCTGGCCGCTCACCGGAAACCACCTGACCAGCGCAGCCGAGTTCTCGCGAGATCTCGTGCGCTGGTCAGATAGTTCCCATCCCACGCGAGCGGCCAAGCTGCAAGCCAGCGGGCCGCTCGCAGGGAGGGGAACAGCCGGCGGCGCAGCTCCCAGATTCCGGCGCTTTTTGCTGAAATCTGGCGGCGGCGCTGGGCCCCCCTCCAGTGGCGGAATGCCAGGGCCCGGTCGCAACTGCGACCGCTGCAACCCTGGTACTTCCGCCACTGGGTTTAATCAGAGAGCACCGGAATGTCGCTGACATTTCAGTGCTCTCTCGTTAGCTGCACTTCAGGGAATCAAATCTCCCCACCCTGCAGTAAATTCGCAATTCACCGCAGGGTCCCCTGAGTGCAGGGAAAACCCGCCGAAACCATCGCAAAAAACACACCGGAAAAAGCCTCCGTGCCGCCAATCACAGCGACCAGCCACTGGGAAAAGCCGACAAGCTGACAACGGGGTAACAAAAACAACAACAATACGAATGAAAGTGTCAGAATAGAAACGCTGTTTGCAAAAAAACTACTGAATAAAAATGTCTGGAATTTACATATAAAATCCAATGAATGATAATAAAAAGGGCTGTTACAGAAAAAAAACAAAGTGCTTTAAAAAAATAAATAAATAAATGTTGCCAAAAAAAGCCTAAAAGATCCTAAAAAACATCTATAAATAAAGAGACTTTTTGCTGCAGATTAAAATAATAAATGGTTTATTAGATATTGCATTAAAACGGGAATATTTTTAAAATTGAAGCCTATGGCATTCGCCTGAATAAACCTGCCGAATGAAACCACCGAACTGACATTTCTCTGCTGTTCGGTGTCTGTGAATAAATTAACCATTGCTGCTCTATGGGGGATTAGGGTTCTGTGTAATAACAGACCCAGGATGCATAAAAGTGAGACAGATGTCATTTGCATATCCTACCCAGAACTCCTTGCTGCATATGGGGAATGTGGCACAGGAGCTCTGGGATGCAATTCTTTGAATTGCTATGATGTGCAAGTGGTTTCTGCAATAATAAACACACTATATATATATATAGCAACATTTTGCCAAAAAATAGCTATAGTAGCAAATTATCTGACACGAGAATCCTATTGTGTCTATTAGTAGTAGACATGTGCATTCGTCTTAGTACTAAAACGATTTAGTCCGAATTTTGGGATAATTTAGTTTTCGTATGACTCAAGAGAAACGAAACTGCTCAGTACAAAAAACGAAAGAAACTAAAATAAAATGCACTACATTTTAGTTTCAGTCCTTTTTGTGATATTACATTGATGAGTGAAGGAGACCAGCAATGAAGAGCACAACATCGCAACATCCGAAGTTCTGCACCCTCCACATGCCAATACAGTAAGATGTTCTATACAGAGAGGGGCATTAATTAATGCAGGAGGATGTTCTATACATTATACAGAGAGGGGTATTAATGCAGGAGGAAGTTATATACATTATACAGAGAAAGGTATAAATTGAGGAGGATGTTCTATACAGAGAGGGACATTAATTAATTCAGGAGGATGTTCTATATATTATACAGAGAGAGGTATTAATGAATGCAGGTGGATGTTGTATACATTATACAGAGAGGGGTATTAATTAATGCAGAAGGATGTTCTAAACATTATACAGAGAGGATCCTTTTTTCTCAGCCCTTTAAATCCAGTGGCTGTGAGCGCGGAGATCGGCAGCTTGTTATATAATCTCTCAGTACAATGTATCATGCTCAGCTGTTACAGTAACTGACTAACAGCGCTCAGAGTTTCAGTAAAACAAGGAAATAGTATTGTACTAACCTCTTATATATAAAAATATTATTTACTAGTTTTACTGAAACTCTGAGCGCTGTGATGAGCAGCAGTCAGTTACTGTAACAGCTTTGCCTGACACGGGGCAGTATTACAATGTTGGTGCTAACTTAACCAGAGCTGTTGTAAACTGAAAACCTCCATAGGCTATAATGGCTCTGGGAAGTTTACAACAGCTCTGGTTAAGTTAGCACCAACTATGTAATATGGCCCACTTTGTGCTGAGAGAGAGAGATACTGTAACAAGCAGCGATCTCAGCCCTCTGAGGAGCCACTACAATAGTAATTGTATCCACTGGTTTTCGGATGAATGAAATTAGTTTTCATACTAAAGAACTGAAAACGAATTTCTTTAGCAACTAAATTAATTGCATTTTAGGACTAATCCATTAGTTCAAAACGAAATTTTGTGCTGTGCACATGTCTAATTAGTAGTGACCTGTAGCTATAAGGCTAATGTCAGACGAACGCAGCCTGAGCGTACTCTGCGTGCGTGCACAACGGAGATACTGTAGACACCACATGGTCTGTTTTTTTAAACGGATGTAGAAATAAAAGGGAAATATGGGAATCAAAATTAATAAAAATTATAAGACAGGTACAGTCAGACCAAAAAAGCTTCTGAGCGTCAACGTGATGGACGTCGCAAATGCTCTGCGTCTGACGTCGCGTCATCACGCACACGGGCCAGTACGCGGACACGGCGCACTCTCAAATGCGCTGCGTCTGACGTCGCGTCATCACGGGCCAGTACGCGGACACGGCGCCATCATAGCGCTTTTATGTTGAGGCCTAAATGGCGTCCATTGGCACCTGCGTGGTGCGTGCGCTTTACGGTGCGCACGTACTTCATGTGTTGGTCTCTATTGATCACAAATCAATGCTATGACGGACATTAAACTGTGCGGCGACACAGACGTGATGACTGCGTTCGTCTGACACTAGCCTTAGAGTGTGATTCATATGTTTGTTATGCTTGATTATATTATGTTTGTTTATGTGTTATGTTATGTTTGTTTGTTTTTATTCAGTTCACCACAAGTCACTGATTAATGACTGAATAAACAAATCACACGTTCAATAAGAGCCTCAGAAGGGACAGATTTTAAGACGGGTCGAATTCTGCCGAATTCCTCTTCAGAGTCCAGGCATCTCGAATTAACCCCTTCCTGAGCTCGAAACGGAGGAAAGCGTTACTTGAAAGCCTCCAATGCATATTAAAGGGCTGGACGCTCCGGCAGGCACCGCACTGCGGTATATATTACAGCCGTATGAATCGATAGTATTAATGATAAACCTTTAATGTAGTATAGCCGCCAGGCCCCGGGCTCGACAAGCGCCCTCCCTGTCACACATGTTAATGCGCGCACAATTTCTGGTTAGGAAATCTATTTGTTACTGTCATAATATTTGCCCTCGGGGGAGAAAAAAGCTAAAATAACGGGGAAGCGGCCTGACACAGGTTTTATCCGAGGCTGTTTGGTGGGTCAGAGGGCAATGGGTTTGCAACGACACAAAAGGAGGATAATAATTATTAAGCCCTCTGGGGTGACCCCGTGTCATCTCACCTATTGCAGACGGGAAGTCAGTGCGGGAACGGAATGAGCTCTCTTACCCCTATAAATGACCCCATTTTCAGAAGGAGACAGGTGGGATTGTGACAGAAACCAACAGCGCCACCTGCAGGGTGAAAAATGTATTATGCCCGGAATCGCTCAGCTGAGAAGTGGGCAGCAGCGCAACTGTGTTTATTTATTTATAAAGTATTTTACCGGGAAGGATACATTGAGATTTCTCTCGTTTTCAGTATGTCCTGGGTTCAAGAACATTGAATTGTTACAGAAATACAAAATAATAAAATGCAAGATATTAAAAACACAAATATACAGATTAACCCAGAAAATAAATATGTAGGAAATATAGTCACTATGTTACATGATTACAGGTGCATTCTGTATATAGTCACTGTGTTACATGTTTACAGGCCCATTCTGTATATAGTCACTATGTTACATGTTTACAGGCGCATTCTGTATATAGTCACTATGTTACATGTTTACAGGTGCATTCTGTATATAGTCACTGTGTTACATGATTACAGGTGCATTCTGTATATAGTCACTGTGTTACATGTTTACAGGTGCATTCTGTATATAGTCACTGTGTTACATGTTTACAGGTGCATTCTGTATATAGTCACTGTGTTACATGTTTACAGGCGCATTCTGTATATAGTCACTATGTTACATGTTTACAGGCGCATTCTGTATATAGTCACTGTGTTACATGTTTACAGGTGCATTCTGTATATAGTCACTGTGTTACATGTTTACAGGTGCATTCTGTATATAGTCACTATGTTACATGTTTACAGGCGCATTCTGTATATAGTCACTGTGTTACATGTTTACAGGTGCATTCTGTATATAGTCACTGTGTTACATGTTTACAGGTGCATTCTGTATATAGTCACTATGTTACATGTTTACAGGTGCATTCTGTATATATTCACTGTTACATGTTCACAGGTGCATTCTGTATATAGTCACTATGTTACATGTTTACAGGTGCATTCTGTATATAGTCACTGTGTTACATGTTTACAGGTGCATTCTGTATATAGTCACTGTGTTACATGTTTACAGGCGCATTCTGTATATATTCACTGTTACATGTTTACAGGTGCATTCTGTATATAGTCACTATGGTACATGTTTACAGGCGCATTCTGTATATAGTCACTATGTTACACTGTGTTAGACTGGGGGAAGATTTGATGGCGTCTGGGAGGTTATAACATATTTGTGGTGCTCTGTAGGAAAATGAGGATTGAGCCACTTTCTTTTTGTGGATAAGTGCAAGATAATGCACCTGGGACGTAAAAACCCAAGGGCTGAATATAGAATATTTGATACATCTGAGGGTTGGGATTTCGGGGTTATTATTTCAGAGGATCTAAGGGTAAGTAGTCAATGTAATAGAGCAGCAGGAAATGCTGGCAGAATGCTTGGAAATGCTGGCAGAATGCTTGGTTGTGTAGGGAGAGGTATTAGCAGCAGGAAAAGGGAAGTGCTCATGCCACTGTACAGAGCACTGGTGAGACCTCACTTGGAGTACTGTGTGCAGTACTGGAGACCGTATCTCCAGAAGGATATAGACATCTTAGTGAGAGTTCAGAGAAGGGCTACTAAAATGGTGTACGGCTTGAAGGAGAAAAGTTACCAGGAAAGGCTTAATGATCTTAACATGTACAGCTTGGAAAAAAGACGAGACAGAGGAGATATGATAGAAACATTTAAATACTTAAAGGGAATCCACAAGGTAGAGGAAGGGAGTATATTTAAAAGGAAACAAAGTAGCAAAACAAGAGGACATAGTCTTAGATTAGAGGGGCAAAGGTTTAAAAGTAACATCAGGAAGCATTATTTTACTGAGAGGGTGGTGGATACATGGAACAGTCTTCCAGTTGAAGTGGTAGAGGCCAAAACAGTAATTGAATTTAAGCAAGCATGGGATAGGCATAAGGCTATCCTAAACAAAAGATAAATCCAGGTAAAGTATCCATGTAATTGGGCAGACTAGATGGGCCGAAAGGTTCTTATCTGCCGACATTTTTCTATGGTTCTATGTTTCTATATTCTAGATGCTCTGAGGGTCTTAAGTAAAACAATACATTTTTATTTAGGCGGCATTAAAAACAACCAACGGTTCGGCTCACGCAGAGCCTTGATCTTCGGGTACGCTCGGCGGGTTTTCTGCAGCATTCTGAATCAATCCCATTTTTCGGATCGTATTGGTGACTTATCGGTGTGGGTTTCAGCGGATTTTCGGTGATTTTTCGGCAGATTTTTGGATCCATTCCCTGCAGTTCGGGGACCCTGCAGTGAATGCTGAATTCACCGCAGGGTCGGAGAATTGGGTTCCCTGAAGTGCAGGGAACGAGAGAGCATTGAAATGCTCTCTGAATAACCCCTTAAGTCTTCGTAAGCGGCACTGAACGGGTTGCTGTGCATTGTCATCCCCCCCCTCTCCTTCCTTGTACGACAGTCATAGGGCCTTGTTCATCTTTTTAGGCTTTTTTCTTTTTTCGGGCTCGTCGCCAAAAACTGGAATTTGCATTTTGAACATTTAAACTTTTCGGAAATGCGATGTGGAATCGCTATCCGCGTTGGCAGCTTCTCTCCAGCTGCTTCGCCACCTTTCATTCCCTCGGGCAAAAACAGGGCACGGATTCAGTGATCGCTCTCTGCCAATTCCTAAAATCAGACACTGCTGCCTCACACCTCCCCCCCACTGCATATATATATATATATATATATTATAAACCCACCACCACCTTGCTTTTTTTTCCCCGAGCGCCGCTGGAGCAGAATGACAAAGCTTATTGTGCTTCCTCCCTCCGCGCGGATCTTCACTCTGAGCGTTTTCTAAATTGTTTCAGCAGGCGCCGGGTCATCGGTCAGGTTATTTGTGCTTTAATGTGGCTTTTTAGAAAGGCCTCGGTCGCACAGACAGGCGGCACCTACAGATCTAATTATCTGTTCATACTGTGGTCCTGATTACTGTGATGGATCGTCATTGAGGATGTCATGGCCAACGGTTCAGGATTCTGGGACAATGCAACGCCGTCAGGTAGGGCCGGCCCAAGACATTGCGCTGCCTGGGGGTCCACAGAATAGTGCCCCCGCCCCCAGGAAAAAAAACACCACAAGGCGTGTATGATCTAGGGATGTGCGTTTCGGGTTTCGGAATTTCGGAATTTTCCCGAAATTTCCCGATTCGTGTTTTCGGATGCGGCCGATTTTTCCGAAAATTTTTAGATCCGAAAATGGCAGATCCGAAAAGTTTTCCGAGCCGAAACGAAATATTTTCGGAATTTTCGAATGGACTTGAAATGTGTCAAATCGAAATTTATTGCTTTGAAATGAGGAGAACAGACGTTCCAAAAAAACGAAAATTTCCGAAATCACGAAAAGTCGATACAAAAAACGAGCAAAGTGACCAGAAAATACGAAATATGGTCGATATTTGGAAAAAAAAAATGTACACGAAAAACGAGTCGAGCCGAACCAAATTGAAACAGAAATCGGTCGAAACGAGCCGAATCGAAAAGTTTGAAAATCCAAAAAATCTAATTGAATCGAACCGAAAAAAAAATCGGTGCACAAGCCTAGTATGATCCTATCTCAGAACTCCACAGCAATAAAACCCATACACACTGCACATTACGTTGAGTTTTATTGCTGTGGAGCTCTGTAAGACACTCTTGCACACTGCACATTACTGTACCACAGAGCACCAAAGCAGATAAACGCACAGTAATGTGTGGCGTATATTTCAGAGCTCCACAGCAATAAAACTCATACATACCACACATTACTTTGAGTTTTATTGCTGTGGAGCTCTATGACACAGAAATGTGCGGTGTATATGAGTGTATCACAGAGTTCCACAGCAATAAAACTCACAGTAATGTGTGGTGTGTATGAGCGTATCACAGAGCTCCACAGCAATAAAACTTACAGTAATGTGCAGTGTGTATGAGCGTATCACAGAGCTCCATGACAATAAAACTCACAGTGATGTGTGGTATGTATGAGTGAATGACAAAGCTCCACAGCAATAAAACTCACGCTCATACACACTGCGCATTACTGTGAGGTTTATTGCTGTGGAACTCTGTGATACGCTCATACACACTGCACATTACTGGGAGTTTTATTGCTGTGGATTCTGTGATACAATCATACACACTGCATATTAGTGTATCACAGAGCTCCACAACAATAAAACTCACAGTAATGTGCGGTATGTATGAGTGAATCACAGAGCCCACACATCCACACACTAGGGCACACACATCCACACAAACCCACACACCACCTGAACAGGGCTAGTTGAGACCCCGGCAGCCGCTCCATGACACCTGTGACAAAGGGCCGCCTGGAGCCATGGCCCAATGGACGGGCCAGCCCTGCCATCAGGACACCATCTCTCCGAGTCGGCTCACACGTGATCGAGGTCCCAAGCAAAGCTCAAAAACTGGGCACATCTGGTCATGTGAAAATAAGAGGGTTTGTCATCGTGTTCCAGTGTTCGCTGTTGTTGCAACCGTGACAAACCTCGGCATTTCACGGAATTTCACAGCCTCTTTTTTGGCCTTTTCTTCACCAAAATTTGCAAAACTGTAAAGTAAATGAAAGTTTTTAAATAATGTTGGTAAATTTCTGCAGAATACTTAAAGGAACGCTCCATTAAACCTAGAGTTACCTTCTCTTTGCGCTTAAATAATTGAGTAGATCCTGCCGGCTGCCTCTGTCTAATTATTTATTTATTTTTTGATGATTTTACTCACCTTTTCCCCCTCGCGGGCGCTGCTCCTCATCTTCAGCTCTGGGGCTCCCGAACCCGCAAGTCCCTGAAGCTTTTTCTGTGCAATTTGTGCTCCTAGGCAACTTGTGTAGAGTAGGAACCGCAAACCGCGCAGCGCAGAGCGATGGATCGGAGCTGCACGCGCATGCACAGATCTGATCCATCGCTGCCTCTCTAAGAACGCTCGCTACAGTGAGAACACTAACTGCACTCAGCAAGGCGGCCAGACGGGCGAGGAGTGGTTGGAACGTCCACACTCACGGACGTTCCTTCCGCTCTTAAAAACGCTCGTCTGACCCCGGCCATATTTTTCAGGATGGGAAGAGCGTTCCTTTATAAAAAAAGCCGTATTGTCCTCCCACCATGTTTATACTACAACATTAAAGTGTGACGGTGACGCCGGTGACGCTGCCGGTGATACAGACATCCCGGTGATTATGGGTTGGTTTAAGTGTTGCACGTAAATAATTCGGTTTCAGGTTCCAGTAAAGCAATCGTGACGCAAACCAACAGTATCCGAGGGACAATTAGTGCTAAGGTTTCCATGGTGACCGGTCCTTGTTAAAACTTTTGCCCACTTTTCTGTTTCCATCATTGTCCCGCACCCCCGCCATTGGGTGTAAAATTACAGATTTTACGTCTGTATCTTCCATTTTTTATTTTTTTTTACCGGACGAGCTGTTATTTTTCAGACATTTGGCAAAGCGAGCAGGTCTGGAGTGGGCAGACACGGAGATTTGTGACGTTAGGACAAATTAATCATGTCCCAGATGCCAGACAATCAACATCCTTCACACGTCCGCCATGTACAGTGCGCAGACGAGCAGCGACACTCAATCAGCCCAGAGGGAGGGGAACGGGATAGTCACAGGCTGCTGCAGAACAGCTTTGGAAGACGGAATAACCAGGGATGTATTATATGCTAATAATGAAAACCTTCAGGAGAAACATTTTTATATGTAACCTACTGGGGTTATTCAGAGAGCACATGTCGCCGGCATTTCGGTGCTCGCTCGTTCACTGCACTTCGGGGAATCAAATTTCCCCACCCTGAGGTTAATTAAGCATTCACCGCAGGGTCCCCGGAGTGCATGGAAAACCCACCGCAAACCCACCGAACACCCACCGGAACTGCCGCAAAAAACACGCCAAACGCGTCAGAAAAGTTGCCGAGCCGCCAATCACAGCGCAGACCAGCCGCCAGGAAAAAGCCGACAAGCTGACGAACTAGTAAAAGAAAAAAAAAGTATGAAAATTGAAACGCTGTTTCCAAACAAACTACTGAACAAAAATGCCTGGAATTTACACATAAGATCCTCTGAATGATAATAAAAAGGGCGGTTACTGAAAAATGAAAAGAAACAAAAAACACACTTAAAAACAAAATCCCCAAAAATGGCTAAAAGATCCTAAAAAAAATTAATCGAGACTTTTTGCTGCAGATTAAAATAATAAACGGTTTATTATATATTGCATAAAAATGGGAATATTTTTTAACATTGAAACCTATGGGATTCGCCTGAATAAACCTGCCGAATGAAAACACTGAACAGCAGGGCATTTCACTGACATTTCTCTGCTGTTCAATGTGATTGTACAGTGCCTGTTCGACGGCAGTGAAATCCCCCATAGAGAAGCAATGGTTAATCTATATTAACCATTGCTTCTCTATGGGGGATTTCACTGCCGTCGAACAGGCACTGTACTTGCTGGCAGTTCACCAAAATTTGGCGAACTGCCTGCTCTCTGAATAGCCGAATGGCCCCGAAATGTCACCATATGGGGAAATTCACTGTTCGGTTACATTTCGGGGCCAGATAGGCTCTATCTGAATAACCCCAACTACGGTATGTACACATAGGTTATAAAACACGTTGGAGGAATCGGGCCCCAATTAATGCCTTCTGTCCCTTCTACATCATGGTGTTCCACCAATGGAGTCCAATAGGTTGGGTAGAGGCGGTCCTATAATTAGGTGAAACAGGCGGCCACCCAAGGTCTCACTCAAACAACTGGACCTTGAGTGTCGAGGTACAAGCTGTGAAACGAGTGTGAAGTGCCAAATTTTGCTTCTCAAAGTAAGGGTTAATCAATAAGAGCCAAACTTGGCACCGAATTGCACCCAACGGTGAATTTCCGCATACGGAGCAATTTCGTAGCAGTTCGGCTATTCAGAGAGCTGTCAATTTGCCAAATACTGGTGAATTGCCAGCAAAATAGGTACAGTTCGCCTCACATCGCCACATCTCAGGCGATCTTTCGGCGGCAATGAAATTGTCTCACAGAGAAGTAATGGTTGATCTATTCAGACGCCGAAATGTCAGTGAAATTACCTGATTTAGGGTGGTTTAATTTGACAGTTTTAAACAGGCGAATCCCATAGGATTCAATGTAAAAAAAAAATATATATATTAATTTTTTATTCAACTGTTTAATATTTTCATTTGCAGCAAAAAGTCTTTTTATTAATTTATTTTTTAGAATTTTTTAGGCATTTTTCGGGGAAATTTTTGATTCCCATTTTCTTTTAGTGGCAATTTTTTTTTTCTATTCTGTAACAGACCTTTTTATTTTTTTTAGGACTTTTTTTTATTATTTCCATGCATTTTTATTGTTTTAAACACCTTTTAAAAAATAGCTTGTTGGCGTTCGGCGGATCATCGGCTACGTTCGGGGTCTGTTTGGCGGAGAGTCAGCTGCGTTCGGTGGTCTGTTCAGCAGCGTTTGGCAGATCCTGTTCGGCGCATTTCCAGGACCCTACAATGAACGCTGAATTAACTGCAGGGTCGGCGAACTGAATTCGCCGAACAGCGCTGATCAAGAGAGCCCCGAAATTTCTGTGAGATTTCGGGGCTCTCTGAATAACTGAAGAACTTGGGGGCTCTCTGAATATGTCTTGTATGGTGGACTGGTGACAATAGACATTGTGGTTGTTTGGTGGACTGGTGACAATAGACATTGTGGTTGTTTGGTGGACTGGTGACAATAGACTTTGTGGCCATCGGACCTTTTTCCTGGTTTGCCCAATGGCCAGTCCGGACCTGTATACAGAGCAGCATGACAGCTGGAGCCCTTCATAGACTTTGGAGCTTTATGTACACAAGTTCTGTAGAGCCTGCGCAGAGCGGTGGATCGGAGCTGCACGCGCATGCACAGATCTGATCCATCGCTGCCTCTCTGAGAACGCTCGCTGCAGCGATTGGTCTCAGAGGGTGACGTCGCCCGCTCTCTGTGTGTGACATCACTAGTGACCCATCTCGTGACCGACAGCCGGTTGAAATCCCGGCCTCTGATGACACTGGGTGGGGTGGAGGAAACTCCTCTGCTTCGTCCAGCAATATCTCCAGATCGGGGCAGCAGGGAGGCGGTGGAGGGGGGGGCACTCCTCACATCCTGACCCCTTTTAAAAGATAAAGGATGAGTAGAGCGTCGCTTTAATGAGAAGATTTTACTGAGCAGCCTCAATCCGCACGACTCAGCACCCAGAGGACTTCCTCCAGCCCATATTAACGGGTTTTAGACGTGGAAAAGCTGATTATTCGTGACCTTCATTAAATATATAATAACACAGGTTGAAGTAAAAGCCATAATTCCATCGAGCTCAGCCTTTCTGTGATGTCGTCGTAGCTTCTCCAAACTAAGGGGAATAAACACAGTTCGAGGCAATTCAGACGATGTGTTACAAAATCATAAAAACGCACGATCGTGCGTAATGAGGACACTTTCCTCCCTGGATCAACAAGCCGTAATCACACATCGATCATTATGCTCTGGAATACTGTTGGTTTTCCATATTAAGCGTATATGATGGATACAGCCTATGCTGGGCGCGGAGCCGCGAGACGGGCTGCTGGAGGGCTGCGTTGGGTTACTATGGCTCAGAGCTTCCACCAACGTAAATGAATGTAAATGCGAGGCTTACAGTGCTTTGGGTTTACATGTTATTCACATAAATTGCATTTATTTTGATGGACCTGGGGGCTCCGGGAATATGATTACGCCCTTGATCTCTAAAACAAGAAATGAGGTTCAAATCACTGGAGGATCTAGGTTTAAAAATCTCATTACATACCGAGCCTCCGGTGCAAAGCATTTATCTCCAGGTTGGTAAACCGACCGACCAGCGACCAGCGACCACCCCCTGCTCTGCCCCATGGAGAAATCCCCAGCAAAGTGTTACCTATAGCTATGTATCACCTCAATGTATCCATTTTTTCTCTCTCATGGCAATGATAAAAGACAGAAGAATCACAGTATATCCCATATAACAGGAATGTCCAAACTCAGGCCCCCCAGATGTTCCTGAACTACAACTCCCAGAAATCTCTGACTGCATTAGATGGATGGAGAAGCCTGGGAGTTGTAGTTCATGGAGATCTGGGGGGCCGGAGTTTGGACATCCCTGTGATATATCGTATGTCAAACTCCGGCTCTTCAAATGTTTCTGCACTACAACTCCCATGATTCCCCGGCCATCTATTGCGCTAAAAGAATTCTGGGAATTGTAGTCATCAACATCGGGGTGGGGCTCGAGTTTGACAGCCATGCCATATACTATTAATTCTAGAGATAATTGGTTAGTTACGCACATAAAGTCCAGTGTAAGGCTTTCAAACTCACACACAAACCCCCAGATGTTGATGCCTATAATTCCCAGAATGCAATAGGTGATCAGGGAATCGTAGGAGTTGAAGTTCCAAAACATCTGGGGGGGTCGGAGTTTGACAGCTCTGGTCCGGTTGTTGCGTGAGAACATTTTCATTACACTCACGGGCCGCATTAAAAAAAAAAGGGGGGAATTAATGAGAAACAGAAAAAAAAGGAAAAAAATTAGAACATAAGATATAAAAATAATATAATAATAATGAGAACATAAGATCTATATCATAATACAATAAGCTCCGGCGTGTCCGTCGCCAAAAAAACGGACTGCGCATGCGCGCACAATCTGCGGCGGTTGGCTGCGCGCACATCCAACGGCCGCGGCACGTGCACAGCCGGCGTGCGCGAGGGACAAAACAAATCCGATCTATTGCAGAGGCGCACAGCACAGCACAGCACAGCGCCTCTCCAATGGATCGGATTTGTTTATCTCCTCGGTGCCCGGCCTCCATCTCCTCGCCGCCCGGCCTCCATCTCCTCGGCACCCGGCCTCCATCTCCTCGGCGCCCGATCTGCCAGCCATATTACCAGTCTGCCATGCACAACACCAGTCTGCCAAACATATTACCAGTTCGCCAGCCATATTACCAGTTCGCCAGCCATATTACCAGTCTGCCAAACATATTACCAGTTCGCCAGCCATATTACCAGTCTGCCATGCACAATGCCAGTCTGCAATGCATAATACCATTCTGCCAGCCATATTACCAGTCTGCCATGCATAATACCAGTATCTCATAATACCAGTGTGCCTAAATACTAGCCTGCCATGCCATGCATACCACGTTCCATTAAATATACGCATAATGTATACGCTACAAAAAAAATGCCCGCCCAAGCCCAACACAATCTAAGGGGCCCCATGAGCTTACAATCTAAGGGGCCCCACGAGCTTACAATCTAAGGGGCCCCACGAGCTTGCAATCTAAGGGGTCCCACGAGCTTACAATCTAAGGGGTCCCACGAGCTTACAATCTAAGGGGCCCCACGAGCTTACAATCTAAGGGGTCCCATGACTTTACAATCTGAGGGTCCTGTTCCTGTGCGCTTACACTCTAAGGCTAGGGTCAGACGAATGCATTTTTCGCGTTGTCCGTGAAAAAGTGCGTTCGAACGAATGGACGTATTTTTTCACGGAATACGCGATAGCGGTCATACGATGCGCATTTTCGTCCGTGATTTTGTACGGATCATCAATAAAACCCTTTTTGCGTCTGGACGTTATGTTGGCCGGACATTAGCAGCGTCTGACGTCTCCTAATCACACACACACGCCGCTATGCGGACGCAGCGCACTCTGTACGTCAGTACTAGCGGTTTGACGTTCTCGAAAAAATGCGTTCGTTTGCCACTTGCGTTGCACGGACGAACTTTCGTGCGGCCGTTCGTCGTATGTTCCCCAGCATTGGACATCATTTGCTGCTAGCACGGCCGTGATTTCGTGCGGCTGAACGCACGTTAAAACTGCGCTAGTCTGACCTTAGCCTAAGAGGGAAGAGGAACCTGCTCTAATATATAAATGCCTTTGTAATGCACTGTTAGCTGTGCGCCCACCCATCACAGCTGCTCAGTTGGCCCTCCTGTTGCGGATGGGATGGCGATGGACGCATTACAAACGTATTTATATAGAGAGATACTCTTGGATAGGACATTGAAGAAAAAACTATGGACTTGAATTCTGAGCTGGCGACAACAACAATAGACTGCCCTCTGGGCAGGCTTTCCACCTAGTATAAAAATATATGGATAAAAGAGAAAAATTATGAAAATAATGAAAAAATGTGTACGACAAACAATCACTGGCGTGCGCAGCCCTAAGGCAGCATTTATTAATTGAAAACCTATGTTTAGAAGATTTTGCATAAAATGCACATTTTTCATTTAGAAATAACGATTCTGTAATCAGAGATACTGATAATTTTTATACTATTCATTATGAACCAGATATGGGACGTCTGATACAGTATATCAATGTAGGAAGTGAAAGAGCACCTCTTTCTTCACTTAACATTATGGTGTGCCTGGACAAACCAACACACCCCCTGCGTGCGCCAATAATAAAAAAAGACTATCAGGGTTATCCAAAGAGATCCGAATTGCTTGAGAAAGGTAACCGAACGCTGAAATTCAGCGTTCAGTTACCTGTCCTGGCCATTCGGCTATCCAGAGAGCAGGCAATTCGCCAAATCCTGGCGAATTGCCTGCACATACGGTGCCTGTTCGAGGGCAGTGAAATCCCCATGAAAAAGCAATGCTTCGTCTATTCAGAGAACACAAACCAGCAGTGAAAGGTTCCCGAAATGCCCTGCCATTCAGTGGTTTAATTCGGCAGGTTTATTCAGGAGAATCCCATAGACTTCAATGTTAAAAATATTCCCGTTTTAATTCAATATCTAATAAACCGTTCATTATAAAATTCTGCTGTAAAGAGTCTCTTTATTTATAGATTTTTTAGGATATTTTAAGCATTTTTATGGATTAATTTAAATTTTATTAAAGTTTACTTATTTTTTCTGTAACGGCCCTTTTTATTATCATTCATTGGATTTTATATGTAAATTTCAGACATTTTCGCTCAGTAGTTTCTTTGCAAACAGCGTTTCACTTTTCAAACATTCATGCAAACTGTTTTTTTAATTTATTCACTGCCCTCTGTCTGCGGTCTCGGCTTTTTCCGGCGGCTTCGCTGTGTGTGATCGGCTCCTGCTCGGGTTTTTCCGTGGTTTTCGGCAGGTTAATCCTGATGTTTTTGTGGGTTTCGGTGTGCGTTCGCTGGGTTTTGCGGTGAGTGTTCGGCGGGTTTGCGGCAGCTTTTCCCTGCACTACGACGGCCCTGTGGTGCTTGCTGAATACACCGCAGGGTCGCCGAAATGGGATCGCCAAATCGAACCGAATTGAAGAGAACGAAAAGTCGCCGAACGTGCGGTGACTTTTCGATTCTCTTTGAATAACCCTGTATGGGTCAATTTTGGTTGTGCCGAAATGCACCATTTTTTATGTCCATTTGCCTGTATTTGGTTTTTTGAATGACTCCAAGATTATAGATATGTTGAAATTCACTGTTCCGTGTCATTTGGGAGGTTAGTGAATAACCCCTTGAGTGTAGAAAAAAAAAGAGTATATACTGAATATAAATAACATAAAGCGTGACAATATAAACATACATGGTGATATCGGTATCAGTGCCGCTGTCCATGGTAGCAAGAACAGTAACTCAGCAGGTTCTGTTGGAATAAAAACAACAAACTCAAAAGCAAATGGAAAAAATTAAAATAAAAAGTGGCCCACACGACCAGAGGACCTTTACATTTGCCCCCTGGCACACTGGGCATCATGGGAAGTGTAGTTCAAACAGCAGGGGCCACGTGGATTGCGAGATCACGAGCATAACATATGATTATCAGCGGTGCGCTCTGTGTTTCTTGTTTTTGTCTTCATAAATTCTGTTTGTTATTTTTGTTATTTTACTTTGCGGTTTTATCCTGTAAAGCTCCGCAGGAAATGTTGGCTCAACATAAATTATAAATAATAATAATAATAATAATGATAGCAAGGAATGGGAGAATAAAGCCGCCGAGGAGAAGGGCATGTGAGTCAGAGCTTGCGCTGCGCTAACGAACATAGGGAGGCAGCCACATGCAATCAGACAAATGATAGGTATCAACACGTGCGCGTAATAAGCATGTGGGGAAAGAGTAATGTATCACGCAAAAAAATGAAAGGAAAACACAAGACAGAAAAATAACTGACATAAACAGAAACCCTGTATTAATATATAATAGTCTGCTAATAGCAATGTGCAGAGGCGCCACAAGGTGCTCCAACTTGTTATTATGTAGCAAGGGCTGGAAACAAACAGGGTATTCAGAGAGCAGTGAAAAGCAGGAGAATGACTGGAGAATGAAAAATTCTAGGTCAAAATAGCCAAACCAGAAAAATTCTCCCTTTCATCTCACTTTCCAAATCGGCTATTTTGACCTAGAATTTTTCATCCTCCAGTTATTCTCCTGCTTTTCACCGCTCTCTGAATAACCCTGTATGGATCAAAGAGACTGGAAAGCGCAAAAGGGAAAGAGGAAGAGAAGAAAAATAGGAACCTTTATATAAAGGGAAAAAATGAGTTCTTGTAGGCATGGTGCCAGGTTAACAGGGCCACGATAGAGGGGGCAATCTGACCAACATGCCAAAAGGGGTTATTCAAAGAGAGCCGAATTTGCCACCGAGTTGCACTGAACGGTGAATTTTGCCGTACAGTGCGATTCCGTGGCCATAGGGCTATTCAGAAAGCTGCCAATTCGCCAAATATTGGCAGCTAAATACAGAGCAATTCGGCGGCAGGGAAATTCCCCATAGAGAAGTAGTGGTTAATCTGTTCAGAGACACTGAACAGACCCGAAAAGTTGGCGAAATTGACAGATTTTCATTGGTTTCGTTCGGCGGGTTTAAACAGGCAAATCCCTTAAATTTCAAAGTAAAAAAAAAAAAGCAGTTTTGAAAAAAAAATTTATTCAACCGTTTATTCTTATCATTTTCAGAAAAAAGTCTCTATTAATTTATTTTTGAGAATTTTTTTTAGGAATTTTTCTGGATTTTTTCGCCAAAAGATTTTATTCCGATTTTTTTTTTATCTATTTTTTTTTTTTCTCGTATTGCGTTTTTTTATTTTATTATTCTGTAACGGACCTTTTTTATTATTATTCATAGGTCCTTATTTATTATTTGCATGTATTATTTTTTTTTTCGTTACATGCCTTTTAAAAGTTGCGGCTTTTTAGCTTGCTTTTTTTTTACCCCTGCTTGGTGGCTGGTCGGCTTTTTTCCAGCGGCTGATCAGAGGCGTTTGGAGGGTCTTTTCAGCGTATCATCGGCTGCATTTGGTGTTTTTTCAGCAGCATTCGGTGGTTTATCGGATGCATTCGGTGGTTTATTGGATGCATTCGGTGGCTTATCATCATATGCGTTCGGCGGAACCATTCCACAGGGTCAGTGAATTGAGCTCGCCGAAGTGCGCCGAACAAAAGAGCTCTTTGGATAACCCCTCAAGGAACCAGAATCTATCCATTTACCAGGTTAATTTCCAGCCTTTCCTAATTAGAAGCGTGAAACAAGACGACCACGCGTTACTGGTTTGTTCGCTGAAGGCGCCAGCAATATGTGTAGCTATTCGTAATTATTAATCGTTTTACCCTTTTTTTATTTTGATAGCAAGCATAGAATTTATTTTTTTCATTATGCGCGTGTTTACCCATAGAGCACTGGTTTGATCTTTTTAAATACAGGTTTTAGCTTCAAAGTCTTTAAGATTTGGCAAAGCCGATGATTTAAACCATTAGAAAGCTATGCAATTTATATCAAGCAAATAACCCAAGCCGACTCGCCTGTTGCCGAGCTCCTCACCTTGTAAATTAGTCAATGCGACCCTTATAATATGTTTCCTGGTTTATTGATCAATAAAATCCATGGCCCAGGCGTATTCATTCCTGAGAGTGTATTCTGCTGACTGCAAAACAAGGACGTTCCTTCGTGTAATCAATAGCAACTACTTTATCCTCTCTTTACTGAAACGGCTCCTCGATAAACAATATAATATTTATTGGGAATGTAATGAAATGGATTCCGCTCCTTTGCTCAAAAGAGGAAAACATACCTTCACTCCAATTATCATCGAGAGGCTGGAATCAAGGTTCTATGACATAAAATAAATAAAATAATAATTCTATAGCCCCCTCCTCCTCTAGCCGGCAACTTTAAAACACGCAACCTCAAATTCACAACAAAGCCCAAATTCTGCAAGTGATGGAACAGAGTTAAAGGGGTCCCCAGGCCTAGTGCCTCTTCTATCATGGGAGATTTTACCCAAATTTATCACTGTTATCCCTGATCAGGCTATTCTGTTAATTAGTAAATACAGCATCTCTAGATTTTCTGAAGTCTCTGTGCTTACTCCCCTTCCTAAACCTCCTATCTTCTTCTTTGTTGTGAAGTCTTTCCCCCATTCTCTAATCGAGGCTTTCCTCCATTTTCTGCTGTGGAATTCTCACATTCTCTAATCGAGGCTTTCCTCCATTCTCTGCTGTGGAATTCTCACATTCTCTAATTGAGGCTTTCTTCCATTCTCTGCTGTGGAATTCTCACATTCTCTAATCGAGGCTTTCCTCCATTTTCTGCTGTGGAATTCTCACATTCTCTAATTGAGGCTTTCTTCCATTCTCTGCTGTGGAATTCTCACATTCTCTAATCGAGGCTTTCCTCCATTTTCTGCTGTGGAATTCTCAAATTCTCTAATCGAGGCTTTCCTCCATTCTCTGCTGTGGAATTCTCACATTCTCTAATCGAGGCTTTCCTCCATTCTCTGTGGAATTTTCGCATTCTCTAATCGAGGCTTTCCTCCATTCTCTGCAGAATTTTCGCATTCTCTAATCGAGGCTTTCCTCCATTCTCTGCTGTGGAATTCTCGCATTCTCTAATCGAGGCTTTCCTCCATTCTCTGCTGTGGAATTCTCACATTCTCTAATTGAGGCTTTCCTCCATTCTCTGTGGAATTCTCACATTCTCTAATCGAGGCTTTCCTCCATTCTCTGCAGAATTCTCGCATTCTCTAATAAGGTTATTCTCCATTCGAGTCTGGGGTCACTCACTGCTATACAGGGATAAGATTCTGGGGGTTATAATGAGTATAAATCCCTGTACAGTATAGGGATGTGCGTTTCGGGTTTCGGGATTTCGGAATTTTCACGAAATTTCCCGATTCGTGTTTTCGGATGCGGCCGAATTTCCGAAAATTTTTAGATCCGAAAATATCAGATCCGAAAAGTTTTCCGAGCCAAAACGAAATATTTTCGGAATTTTCGAATGGACTTGAAATGTGTCAAATCGAAATTTATTGCTTTGAAACGAGGAGAACAGACGTTCTGAAAAAACGAAAATTTCCGAAATCACTAAAAGTCGATACAAAAAACGAGCAAAGTGACACGAAAATACGAAAAATGGTCGATATTCCGAAAAAAAAATGTACCCGAAAAACGAGTCGAACCGGACCGAATCGAAACAGAAATCGGTCGAAAAGAGCCGAATCGAAAAGTTTAAACATCCGAAAAATCGAACCGAATCGAACCGAAAAAAAAATCGGTGCACAAGCCTAGTACAGTACAGATACAAAGTGTTGCTGTAATTGCCATACACAGGCATTATGTAGCACACACAGATACAAGGTGTTGCTGTAATTTCCATACACAGGCATTATACAGCACATACAGATACAAGGTGTCGCTGCAATTGCCATACCCAGGCATTATGTAGCACACACAGATACAAGGTGTTGCTGTAATTCCATACACAGGCATTATACAGCACATACAGATACAAGGTGTCGCTGCAATTGCCATACCCAGGCATTATGTAGCACACACAGATACAAGGTGTTGCTGTAATTTCCATACACAGGCATTATATAGCACATACAGATACAAGGTGTCGCTGTAATTGCCATACCCAGGCATTATGTAGCACATACAGATACAAGATTTTACTGTAATTGCCATACACAGGCATTATATAGCACACACAGATACAAGGTGTTGCTGTAATTGCCATACACAGGCATTATGTAGCACACACAGATACAAGGTGTTGCTGTAATTTCCATACACAGGCATTATGCAGCACATACAGATACAAGGTGTTGCTGTAATTGCCATACACAGGCATTATACAGCACATACAGATACAAGGTGTTGCTGTAATTGCCATACACAGGCATTATGCAGCACATACAGATACAAGGTGTTGCTGTAATTACCATACACAGGCATTATGCAGCACATACAGATACAAGGTGTTGCTGTAATTGCCATACACAGGCATTATGCAGCACATACAGATACAAGGTGTTGCTGTAATTGCCATACACAGGCATTATGCAGCACATACAGATATTGCATTGCTAATAATCTCATTCTGATCAATACAAACCCCCATAAGCAGGAGATCTCACCATTTTATTATCTGGCTGCAGCACATTTACTGACACAAAAGCCATTTCTGCCTCTATAATAACACAGACCTGGTTTGTGCAAAATTGGGGGTGTCATTTATTGTCTAGAACCTTTTAGCCCAACATAATTTCTGTAAAGGACGTATGAGTAAAAGAAAATTCTAAATGTGTGAATATGCATTATTTTCATCTTTTAAATCTCAGGTTAACCCTTTGGCTGCAGAGGACGTGTGGGGAACGTCCTCATTGACTCCCGCTATATGCAGGGGACGTTCCCCACATTTCCTCCGCAAGCGGGAGCCCCCAAAGAGATACTTACCTCTCTGTCCGGGGTCCCACTTCGATCTGACTTCCTTGAAGTCAGACGTTGAATTTATACCCCTCCCAATGTCAATGACGTCATTGCGCCATGCATGATTACGTAATTTTCAGGCGACCCCCAGGCAATGCCAGGAGATCGCCTGAAAAGGAGGGGAGGGATCCTTTTGGATACTTTTAGATCCCTCTTACCCCTGATCTGTCTGCAAAAAAAAAACAGGCACAACTTTAAAGGGAAGTGTCTGCCCTTTAAAGCGATGCCTGTTTTTAACCCCTTACATGCCGGATCGCGACTCATCACCATTCGGTGCCGGATTGCGAACTAGCTCCGGTGGGGGGCGCCATCTTGGATGGCGGCTCCACCTCCGGGTCCCCCTCACTACCGGACGCCATCGCGCATGGCTCGATGACGCCAGTTAGTCGGGGAACCCCTAGCTGCCCGTGGATTTCCTAAGGAAATCCCCTGGTGGAGATAGGGGTTCCTTTGAACCCCGATATCTCCCAAAACGTGGCAGCTAGAGGGTCGTCATGTTTGGTATCATTCAAAGTATAAAAATAATAATAATTTTTTTTTATTTTAAAACTTGATTTTTTTTGTGTGTGTTTTTTGTTAATGCAGCAATATTTTTGCCATTTCAATTATAATGTGAACAATGATGCTGCACTAATGATTTTTTTCTATGGGGTGCGTTTGCTAAAAATCACGTCATTCCACCCAAAAAAATGTAAGGAGTCCCCATTTCTAATTTTTTTTTAACAAGCGCACCCCATAGAAAATATATACGCGAAAACGCGCATGATAAAATGTGGGGGAAAAAAACACTTTACAGGCTGTAGATGATTAAAAATTCAATTTTTATTGCATTTTTTGTTATAATATACAGGCAGGACATGATGTATACATATAATAATGATATTTTATGAATCTGCGCAGTCTGCCGGAAAGAACGATATATAATATGTCTGGGTTGTATAATAAAATGTGGCTTCAAATCGCGTTTGAACATGATGAGCGAAAGCGGTAAAAATAAGATCAGCACACAGCGGCGAAATGGCTCAGAAGTGAAGGGGTTAACATGTTTTGACCATGCATCCCATATTTCCAATAAATGCTATATTCGTTTTGGGTGTTGATGGGATTAGGATGCAGGACACTCAGTGCCAGGCAACATCTCACCTACGTGGATGAAATTTCCAGCGCGCCTAGCTAACAATGTGTTAATAAGGGCATTATTGCCCTGATGTCAAGCATCTGCCCCCTAAGGAACGTTGCAGAGTGCTGCTGGTCGGACTCTGCATGGTTTCAGGCCTTCCAAGCAACCTCTAGGTCTTCCATCACACCCAGAAAAGCAGCAGGAAGGATACAGTAGTAGGTTGGATTTACAATGAGATTCGATGGAGCCCTCTTACATTCTACACGCAAAAACGCACGCCCAACTTGTGAATTTTTGCGCGAAGCGTTAAACGTTAACACGCATAAATTAACGCTGGTATTACAATCCTCGTGCATTTTTTTCATCTGTCAAAAAATAACGTGCACAAACACGAGCGCAGCAACATTGTGCGCAGAAATCAGTGTGCGGACTGTTTTTTTCACGCGATTCAGCCCATCAGAAGTACCACAATTGTCTCACGTTAAGTTTTTGCGCCTGTCAAAGTCAATCTGCGCATATATGCTGCATCAATAATAAAAACACGCACAACTTCTCCATTTTATTGGTTTGGGTATGTGTAGAATGTGTAACTATACTTTGCAGCGTATTTTTTTTGGGCTGGTGTATTTGGGTTCGGCAGGTTGATAGAATTTGCCATTAACACCAGCTTTTAGGAGTTGCTAAAATTATGCGCGGAAAGGCTGTGCGTTACAAACTGCGCATAGATTGTAATACCATCCGCGTACCAGCGCACAAACGCATTTGCGCTCATTATGTTAAGTATAGGACGCACGACGTACAGTAAGCTCACGCAGCTTTCTCACAGGTTCACCCGCGGTAGACGTATACGCGCGTTTGTTGCTCTGACATTGTAATACGACGTTCTGCGCAAAGGGTTTTGCCCCTCGCGTTAATGCGTTTTTTGCGCCGGCGCAAACGTTTCCGCAAAGAATGTAATAGGGCCCATAGTGTGTGGAACCAACCAGCTTTCTTCCAGCTGTCATGGACCACTGGTCCCCCCCTTCCTTTGCCCAGCCAGACACTGGTTCAGCATGATGAGATGTAGAGTGCTTGGGATGCAGATCGCACGTGCCTCTGGATTGTATCCAAAAGTAGACGTGACCCAAAAGTAGAGTGTGAAGAGTCCCATTGACCCATTGACCCAATATTAGGGAGTGAAGGTCTTGTTATCCAAACAGTAAGATGAGAGGGTCCCATTAATCCATTCATTCCATGTATAGGGTATGAGCCGGTCCAATTAATCCATTTATTCCATGTATAGGGTATGGGAGGGTCCCATTAATCCATTCATTCCATGTATAGGGTATGGAAGGGTCCCATTAATCCATTCATTCCATGTATAGGGTATGAGCGGGTCCAATTAATCCATTTATTCCATGTATAGGGTATGGGAGGGTCCCATTAATCCATTCATTCCATGTATAGGGTATGGGAGGGTCCCATTAATCCATTCATTCCATGTATAGGGTATGAGGAGTTCTCTTGAGAAGTGCCCATTCTGGGGTCATTCTGGGGTCAAGAAGGAATTTTTTCCCAGTATGTTGCATATTGGCGAGCATTTCAGACTGGGTTTTTTGCCTTCTTTTGGATCAACAGCAGTAGGTTATGGGAGAGGCTGAACCTGATGGACGCATGTCTTTTTTCAGCCTATATAACTATGTAAAGGGTTAACCTGGTTTAATTGCTGCTTCTCTTTAACAGTGATGCCATCAGCTTGTTAATGGCAGAGGTGCTTGGTCCCGCGTTTTGCCCGCTCTGACATTTCCAGGCCCTCTGATCTCCATAAAGGCGCTGGTGGCATATAAAGGTTAATGGCAGCAGTGGATGTCAGGGCCCGGCAGCAACTAGGGGCCCATATACTCCTGATGTATTCTAGGCAGGGGCTGAGTGAAGGCAGCAGGAGCCCCGTGTGATCTCTACATGTGAAGCAGACAGAACAGAGCTCCCTTTGTGAAGGTGAATAGGTCCTTATCAAAAGAGATTTACATCACTGAACTGGGAAATAACAAATTATGTACAGAAATTACCCAGCATAATGGGGTTATACCCTCAACTCACAGCAGGCGGCTGGGGGGGGTTGTCGGGGCCCATCCGAAGCCGGCGAGAGCCATTGAGGGAGGAAAGAAGAGAGGAACATAAAGCAGTGATAAGGAGGAAGAGATATAACGATAGATAGACGTACAGAGAGGTGAAAAAAAGCAAAAAATGCCAACTAAATGGATATTGAAAGCAGGAGACAGCGAGGGAGAGATAATGGAACGGAGCGCGGGATCTTGAGAGAGCGAGAGCGAGATACACGGACTGGAAGAAACGAGGATTAGAGAAACAGGATTGATAGGAAGAAATGCAGATTAATAGAACAAAGCGGAGAATGGGAAACGCGCAGGTGGAGGACGCGGAGAGTGTTGAACAAACGCTAAGTGGAAAGAGACGTGAACAGCGAGTCAAGCAACCACATCCTCCCTCAAATCCGTGCGAGCTCGATGGGTTATTTCAGGATTCAGACTGAATGCCCGTTATGATCCCTTGTAATTGGAATCCAAAATTACTCTTCGGATCCACCGACTGCTACTGGCTTCAGACGACATTCTGTGCAAAAGTAGAGTGTGAAGAGTCCCATTGACCCATTGACCCAATATTAGGGAGTGAAGGTCTTGTTATCCAAATAGTAAGATGAGAGGGTCCCATTAATCCATTCATTCCATGTATAGAGTATGGGAGGGTCCCATTAATCCATTCATTCCATGTATAAAGTATGGAAGGGTCCCATTAATCCATTCATTCCATGTATAGGGTATGAGCGGGTCCCATTAATCCATTCATTCCATGTATAGGGTATGGGAGGGTCCCATTAATCCATTCATTCCATGTATAGGGTATGGGAGGGTCCCATTAATCCATTCATTCCATGTATAGGGTATGGGAGGGTCCCATTAATCCATTCATTCCATGTATAGGGTATGAGGGGTTCTCTTGAGAAGTGGCCCATTGATTTAATAGTAATGTGAGAGGTAAGTCTGACCACAATGTAGGGTGCGAAAGGGTCCCATCAATGCAATAACAGGATATGGGTGGAATAATTGACTAAATTATAAGGAGTGATGGAGGCATGAGAGGTCTCAGTCCATGGACCCTATAAAAAGAGCTGTGGGGGTCCCCTCTGATGCAATATTAAGGAATGGGGGCCCCGTTGACACTATTGTGAGTGAGGGATAAGACTGACCCATTAGTGGGGTATGAAGCGTCCCATTGACCATCGGTAGACAACAATAAGTTATGTTGCGATCACTTGATGGACTCGCATTGACAATAAACGCAAGAGGTGCATCTGACCAGACTTTATGATCTGAGAGAGTTGTGTTGATCCAGTCACAGAATGTGAGGGTAAAAATTGTCACAAATATAGGGTTTGATGAATCCTGCTAATCCAGTAATAACATGTTAGAGGTCTCAATCCAATTGCCCCACTAGTAGGCTCTGATGGGTCCCCACTGATGCAATGGTAAGCTATCAGGGGTCCCACTGACCAAATATTGAGTGACGGGTTCAATTCTCTCAAAAGTGATAGTAAAAGATCACAGTGACCTAATAATAGTGTTGGGGTCCCATTGACCCCAATGGAATGGTGTGTGGGATCAGAAAACCCAAAGACTGAAACAGGAAACCTATTGACCCAAAGGAATGGTGAGAGGGACAACACTAATAGAATGGGGTCCCATTGACCCATTAGTAGGGTGTTTCATATCCCATTGACATAACAAAGAGTGTGAAGGGTCCCATTGACTCAACAGAAGGCTTTGAGGGATAACAATTATGAAAATAGAGTGTTAGAGATCCCAGAGACCCAATGAAAAAATGTAAGGGAAACATCAACCTAATTGTAGCCTGTGATGGAGCCGGCCAACTCATTAACCGAGAATTAGTGTGAGGTGTCCCAACGACCTGATTTATAGGTTGTGATGGGTCCCGCAAACTCAGTAATAGAGAGTAAAATATGCCACTAGATAGTAGGGTGTGAGGGATCTTCAACGCCAGTTGAATTGTGATGCCAATTAGGCTTGTGCACTGATTTTTTTCGGTTCGATTCGATTTGATTTTTCGGATTTTTAAACTTTTCGATTTGGCTCGTTTCGACCGATTTCTGTTTCGATTCGGTTCGGCTCGACTTGTTTTTCGTGTACATTTTTTTCGGAATTTTGACCATTTTTCGTATTTTCGTGTCACTTAGCTCGGTTTTTGTATCGACTTTTCGTATTTTCGGAAATTTTTGTTTTTCGGAACGTCTGTTCTCCTCGTTTCAAAGCAATAAATTTCGATTTGACACATTTCAAGTACATTCGAAAATTCCGAAAATATTTCGTTTCGGCTCAGAAAACTTTTCGGATCTGCCATTTTCGGATCTAAAAATTTTCGGAAAATCGGCCGCATCCGAAAACACGAATCGGGAAATTTCGTGAAAATTCCGAAATTCCGAAACCCGAAACGCACATCCCTAATGCCAATCAGACCATTGTTCCATGAGTTGTACGCACACGCAACCTGTGAAAGGACACACTGATTACATCACCCTGTAGGATGCTGATAATGATTACAGAGGAAAACACCCCATCAGCAAATCCGATTGATCCAGAACCAAAAGAAGATTCATGCCAGAAATGAAATGAGAGTTTCAATATTCACAAAACTCAGACACACATTTTCACTGATCACAGGCCTCATCGGTGACATATTTCTTACATAACTGTCGCCGCAAATTAATTATAAACAGCTCAGGTATTAAACCATCTCCCACCAAACCTTTCAGCCCAAAATACTGAAGCACACAAGGGGCTCGATTCCAAGGTTGTCGTTATGCTTAGCGATCGAGACGCACAATGTAGCGGCAGACGTGATTAGCTTAATTTCCTCACGTCCTATTCCACCGTTGCCATTAAAGAAGACATTCCGACCTTAACGTCTCGCGGCTTGCGTTCCTTACTGTACTCGACGTCTCCTATAAATAACATGGGACGCGCAAATTGTTAAGGAATGCGAGAATAGCGACCTATTCCAAGGTGCTGAATACACGTAACGTCTAGGAGCAAACCAGGAAAACGTAAGCCCTCCTAAAAGCCAGTGTGACGCTCATAACGACACATAAACCCTGGTGTCCCTGAGCAGGTGAAGTCTATGAAGTTGTTACGGCTCATGTTAACTTTAGACCAAGGCTGAAATACACACACAGGGGGTTAATGAGCGTCAGCTGCGCATGCAGCCAATTTCAGCTGCGCCAGCCGGTAATTTCACTGCTCCACACACTGCATAACGTCTCGCTAAGAGATTTTAACGTCTCTGGTCGACTTTAGCGTCTTGGTTGTAACATGGACGTTAAAGGTGAGATGCTAATGCTTAATGGTCGGAGCACGATTTTTCCGTTTACATCTGACTTTTAACGATGACCTTGGAATAGGGTCCGAGATTTCCAGGGGGTGACCAAGCATCTTGGGAAACATAGCTCCAAAAGTCCCGGGGTGGCGAGGTGACCTCAAGTGTAAGGAACCAGGGACCTCGGCATTGCCTGGAATCCCTTGAAGAAAATTGAGCTTAGATAGGGGTGTCTGGACGAAGCCCCTGTCAGTCTTCACTGCTCGTGTGATAAGGTGGGGGCTCCGGAGACTGACTGGAGGTAGTGGAACGGAGGGGGGCGGATGGGGATTTAAGAGCAGGAAAAAAATGAAAAATGATTATCGACTTTGAGACACGAGCCGAGCAGTAATGAAAAGGCTGTGCGGAGTCGACAGGCCCGGCTACAGCAGCCTGAAAAAAGGATATTACTGCGAAATTAAAGATAGCAGATAGCGCTAAGCAGAAACATTAAGCCCAACCTTTGTGCTCACGTTGGGACTGTTTCTTCCATCTACTTTTTCTCTATCTTTTTTTTTTTTTTATCGTTAACCTCATGTCACGGTAATTGGACCGGGACTTGGTGGGAATTCCTGGCAGAGGACGAGGCCGAGGGACATTTGTTGGTTTAACCCCAGCGGCGCCGTCGCGTTCGGGCCGGGGCGCTCATGCATCATCTGTCACTTAGCATGGGCAGGGAGAGGACGCGCGTCACGCGGCACGCTGCATCAAATTCCTTTATCGTGATTAATTCCCCGGCTCCGGCACTCCATCACCTTATGCAATTATTGCACCTTCGCGGACCTTGATCAGCCCAAAATACAACCCCGGAGCGCAAGGCACAAAGGAGCCTGCATGTGTTACTCCCAGTATTTGTTTTCTAATTGGGTCCTTGATAAATGAAGCTGTCAGGCCGGCGTTTGTCACCTCCATTGATCCACTCGCTATTAGTTACTGGGTGGGAGCCTCCTTCCTTATCGAGCCTTGGGTGTATTTATACATTCCTCTTATTGTCCTTGATGGGTCCCCACGGTGACTTTAAAGCGATGGCGCCCTTCAAACCACCTCAGATACATACCCAATAGTGAATAAATTAACCCCTCCCGGCTTAACCAACTCCCTAGATCACCAATGGAAGGGCTCTCACGTTTTAAGGAATGGCGCTGGAGGCGGAGTCAGACACCAGGCTATACCCAGATTTTTAGATGACGTCACGACCCATCAGGGTCATTTATGTCAATAAAAAGTCGTGTAGAAGAAGAGCAAAGAATCGTATTTACAGCGAGAGATTTCCAGCAATTTACAGACTCATTGGTCCGTATTTCCTTCCTGATCTGCTCCTGCAGGTTTCCTCGTAGCGTCCCCATTTTAGCGTAAGATTCTGGGGCAGGTTCTACATCGGCACCTTGAGCAGGAACGCAGCGCAACCAGCAGCACTACCCGCAGTAGAGCTTCCGCACCTCCGCGAGTATCACGTCCTGGAGTCCACAGGACTCCATGGAGGTTTGCGCTGCTGGGCCGCAAGATCATGCAGCGCCACGGAGTGATCGCGGAGAGATACTGGGGACTGTTCCTTCCCGGTCTCACTCTGCTCATGGTGGTTCGGGCCACCGTTCTCACCGGGGAATGAGAGGTGAGTATTGGATTTATTGGGGGGTTTTAGGGGGTGTTAAATGATTTTGCAAAAGTGCAATCATTAAGCGCCAGCTTTTAGGTGTCACTAAATTTTTGCCTTGCGCTTCGCTGCGGTAATTAGCGCCGGCGCTTTGTAATACCTTACTTATTGAAACGCTGATTACTGATTGCGCTCCCCATGTAAAGTATAGGATGCGCAAAGTACGGTAAGTTCGCACAATCACCGACGCACTAAGTGATTTCTTAGGATTCTAGCTTTAGGACGGTAATATGGGGGGGGCGATAAAGTCTCTTATCCTGGCGGTAACACCAACTCATCGGAATGCTAACGTTGGCATTCACTAGGGAATAGGGCCCATTGCTGGGAGTTTTATTGCTGTGCAGCTCTGTTATACACCCACACACCCTGAATATATGGAGGAGCCCCTAAAAATACACCTACACACCCTGAATATATGGAGGAGCCCCTAAAAAGACACCCGCACACCCTCAATATATGGAAGGGACCAAAAAATACACATACACACCCTGAATATATGAAGGGGACCAAAAATACACGTACACACCCTGAATATATGGAGGAGCCCCTTAAAAGACACCCACACACCCTGAATATATGGAGGAACCCCTAAAAAGACACCCACACGCCCTGAATATATGGAGGAACCCCTAAAAAGACACCCACACACCCTGAATATATGGAGGAACCCCTAAAAAGACACCCACATACCCTGAATATATGGAGGAGCCCCTAAAAAGACACCCACACACCCTGAATATATGGAGGAACCCCTAAAAAGACACCCGCACACCCTGAATATATAGAGGAACCCCTAAAAAGACACCCACACACCCTGAATATATGGAGGAGACCCTAAAAAGACACCCACACACCCTGAATATATGGAGGAGCCCCTAAAAAGACACCCGCACACCCTGAATATATGGAGGAGCCCCTAAAAAGACACCCGCACACCCTGAATATATGGAGGAGCCCCTAAAAAGACACCCGCACACCCTGAATATATGGAGGAGCCCCTAAAAAGACACCCGCACACCCTGAATATATGGAGGAGCCCCTAAAAAGACACCCTCACACCCTGAATATATGGAGGAGACCCTAAAAAGACACCCGTGCACCCTGAATATATAATGGAACTGCATCCAACCCTTATTCGTTTATAATATACGTTTACAATATGTGTAAAGTGATGCTGTCAGAACAAACACAATAATCCTATAGTATCGCTTATAGGGAGAAAATTTAAATGGATGCTACTTATCCTGACCACTTTACTTTTACAAAGTAAACTTTACTTTCTTCGCCCTCCAGCTGCTCATACCTGGTGAAAACACTGGGTGAAGTATAGGAGTCCCCTTCCCCCTGCCCACAGTCACCAACAGCCGGGATTTTGAATTTCCCAGCTGCCAGTCTCCAGATCAGTCACTAGTGATGTCACACACGGAGAGCGTGTGACGTCACCCTCTGAGACCAATCGCTGTAGCAACTAGCGTTCTAAGAGGCAGCGATGGATCAGATCTGTGCATGCGCGTGCAGCTCCGATCCATCGCTCTGTGCAGGTGCTATGGAACTTGTGTATGTAAAGTGTGCGAGTCCTGTGGTGCTGCGCAATGTGCGGTTCCTACTCTACACAAGTTGCAAAGAAAAGCTTGAGGGACATCCGGGGTTCAGACGTCTCTGAGACGAAGAGGAGGAGCATGGCGCGGGGAGAGGCAAAAAGGAGCATAAATCAACTGAAATAAAAAGTAAGAAAAAAAAAATTCAGCAGATGCTGTTACCAGGTTCTGCCCAGTTATTTAAGGGAAAAAAAAGGGAAGTCTACTTTTAACAATGTTCCTTTAATGCATGCTAATACAGCGCTTACGTCTCCTCTATGTCCTGCGCCGAGCTATTCCTCCGTATAACCTTTACATTCCATTCCAGGGTGTTTGTCCTCTGCCGTTACACTATCTACAATTCTTTTACATGAGAGCTTCTATTTAATAAATCCTGTGAGCGCCGTTATATTGACTTTGCAAAGTGTAGCCTCGCGCCGTGCACCCTCCAACACCACCCAGATCTGCACGCTCACGGAAAGTCAACCTTCATATCTCTGTGCGCGCGACGGGGGCGCAATCACAAAAATCTGAATAAAATTAACGTAAAAAGTGGAAATAATAAGATAAACGAGGAAGGTCGGGAGCATCCAATCATATGTTTACCAGGGGAGGTCCAAACGTACATCAATGAAATGATGATGGTAACACAAACATTTTTGTTCTTCAAAGAAAGCTAGTTTATTCAGCATTTCTCAATATAATCATCACCAATCTCCAGGCATTTTAAAGCAGTTTTGTCACCGTACCTTCATCTCCAGTCAGGGCTGGATTTACAATTAGGCAAAGTAGGCATGTGCTTACAGGCACCCACCAAAGAGGGGCACATTGCCCCGTAAAACTTAATCCCTTCTCCCTCAGAGAAAGGCACCCTATGCTTACTTATGTCTCTTTGCACCCTGTGCCTTCCCATTAATTTGTCTCACTACTCCCTCATTATCTAGTCCTGTGCCTTCCTACACCAAAAGCCTACCCATCACTTTGTCTCACTGCCCCCTCATTATCTAGTCCTGTGCCTTCCTGCACAAAAAGCCTACCCATCACTTTGTCTCTCTGCCCCCTCATTATCTAGTCCTGTGCCTTCCTATACCAAAAGCCTAACCATCACTTTGTCTCTCTGCCCCCTCATTATCTAGTCCTGTGCCTTCCTATACCAAAAGCCTACCCAACACTTTGTCTCACTGCCCTCTCATTATCTAGAACTGTGCCTTCCTGCACCAAAAGCCTACCCATCACTTTGCCTCACTGCCCCCTCATTATCTAGTCCTGTGCTTTCCTACACCAAAAGCCTACCCATCACTTTGCCTCACTGCCCCCTCATTATCTAGTCCTGTGCCTTCCTACACCAAAAGCCTACCCATCACTTTGCCTCACTGCCCCCTCATTATCTAGTCCTGTGCCTTCCTACACCAAAAGCCTACCCATCACTTTGCCTCACTGCCCCTTCATTATCTAGTCCTGTGCCTTCCTACACCAAAAGCCTACCCATCACTTTGCCTCACTGCCCCTTCATTATCTAGTCCTGTGCCTTCCTACACCAAACGCCTACCCATCACTTTGTCTCACTGCCCCTCATTATCTAGTCCTGTGCCTTCCTGCACAAAAAGCCTACCCATCACTTTGTCTCACTGCCCCCTCATTAGGCTAGGGTCAGACGAGCGTGATTTCTACGGACTGTACGTCTGTGCACACGGACGTACGTTAGTACGGAAGACGCAGTAGTGGCCAAACAGTCCGTTTTTTTCACTGACGTATATATTTTGACGGATGTAGGAGGGAAAATAAATTAAAAAGCAAAACCATTTTGTCCGTGAAAAATGCTGGAGGTATAAATGCAGTCCGTCTGACCACGTTCCATCACTCACACACAAAGCTATGCAGACGTTGCGGACGCAGCGCACTTTGTGCGGCCGTTCTAGGGGTTGTACGTTCTTGCCTGCCTTGCGTCCGTGGGCCGCGGCCGTGGTGCGTCCGTAGTTCAGTGCGGACGTACTTCATGTGTCAGGATCCAATGGACTTTCTTTCATGCTATCACGGACGTACTTTTAGGCGCAATCACGGACGTGAACACTACGCTCGTCTGACAGCAGCCTTATCTAGTCCTGTGCCTTCCTACACCAAAAGCCTACTCATCACTTTGTCTCACTGCCCCTCATTATCTAGTCCTGTGCCTTCCTACACCAAAAGCCTACCCATCACTTTGCCTCACTGCCCCTCATTATCTAGTCCTGTGCCTTCCTACACCAAAAGCCTACCCATCACTTTGTCTCACTGCCCCCTCATTATCTAGTCCTGTGCCTTCCTACACCAAAAGCCTACCCATCACTTTGCCTCACTGCCCCCTCATTATCTAGTCCTGTGCCTTCCTACACCAAAAGCCTACCCATCACTTTGTCTCACTGCCCTCTCATTATCTAGTCCTGTGCCTTCCTACACCAAAAGCCTAACCATCACTTTGTCTCACTGCCCTCTCATTATCTAGTCCTGTGCCTTCCTACACCAAAAGCCTACCCATTACTTTGTCTCACTGCCCCTCATTATCTAGTCCTGTGCCTTCCTGCACAAAAAGCCTACCCATCACTTTGTCTCACTGCCCCCTCATTATCTAGTCCTGTGCCTTCCCACACCAAAAGCCTACTCAACACTTTGTCTCACTGCCCCTCATTATCTAGTCCTGTGCCTTCCTACACCAAAAGCCTACCCATCACTTTGTCTCACTGCCCTCTCATTATCTAGTCCTGTGCCTTCCTACACCAAAAGCCTACCCATCACTTTGTCTCACTGCCCCTCATTATCTAGTCCTGGGCCTTCTTACACCAAAAGTCTACCCATCACTTTGTCTCACTGCCCCCTCTCTGAACAGCTCATTTATTTACTCAAGATAATATTTTATTTCTGAGGTCAAAGAAAATTAACAGAGTATTGAAGTGTTTTTTAGCATTTCACATTGTTCTTAAAATTCTTTTCCTAGTGTCCATTTATTATTTATATCCCATCTTTAGCAAGTCATTCAACACAAAGTTGGGTCGTGGCATGGAACGCAGGCTTTAATGACTGAGCAGCCAGCTCTCCAGTGGCTCATCCTTAGCTCTTCTCCTTCCTGCCTCCATGCATCCTGTCCCAACTCATTGAGAAGCAGTTTTCAAATTTTTTTTAAAAAAACCTCTGTAATATGCCCCCAAAGTAAAAATAAATAAAATTCCAATTTTTTTTTTTGAAGGTGGCTCTCTAGATTTCTTTGTCTACAGCAGTGGTTCCCAACCGCGGTCCTCAAGTTAGTACCCCCACCAGGCCAGGTTTTCAGGATATCTGAAGCACAGCACAGGTGATATGATTTGCTGCTCAGTGATTGCAGGATTCTGTCTGCATTTCCCAAAGGTGATCCTTAAAACCTGGCCTGTTGGGGGTACTTGAGGACCGTGGTTGGGAACCACTGGTCTACAGCCACCATGAGATGTAAATCTGTTCCTGTCGCCAGTGACAGTTGACCCCAGTTGAAATTGGCAAAAGTCCCATCTTCCAACTTATTGAGGAACGTTTTGGTAAACTCAACTCGAGCAGTTGTTTTGTTCTGCTTTTCGACAAACACAGAAGCCAGCGGGCGCACCTCTTGGAGAAGTCCAACCCATCCTGATGAATCTTCATCATGCTTCTTTTGGAATGTCGAACTCTTCTTCAAGCTTTTTGAGAGTGGTTTGAGGTTCCTCTTCTAGAAATTCCTTCACCTTGACCACCATGGTAACATCAGTGTGGACATGCCGGTTTGTCCCTCTCTTAGTTCATGTCAGATGTCAAACTGTCCAGACTTGACTCTGCTAAACCACTTGTGTACCTTCTGGAGACCTGGGGCTTTATCTCCAAGATGGGTTTTAAAGTCTTCAAGCAAATTTTCACGGAGAAAACACAAAGAGATTGGTAGACCAAGTCTACTTGCCAACCGCCACCACTTTTTGGGCCACCTCACATCTTCATGATAGTCTGTGGGTATATCAGTTGAGTTTGCATCATTATTTCATTGATTTTGAACCTTTATTTTATACCTCCCGTCGTATAGCCAGGTGAAGCACTGAAGTTAATTGCTACATTTAAGAAGATGACACAGGACAATCTGAAGCACACCTAATACTCTATCATGCTGCCGCCAGGTTGGCAATCGCAGCCCAGATCTCCGGTGACCTGTTCATTAACAGGACTGTGTTTCATTGTGACTCAAATAAAAGAGATTTCCCCTACAGAGGAGCAAAACATTCTTTACAAAAGGAACAAAACAAAAAAAGCATGCGTTTCTCTGTCCAGAGCGTTATATCAGGCTTTAAAGATTTTTATTTGGAAAAGATTAATATTTGGCGAATGTGGACACATCTGCAGGGCTTTTCAGAGAGCATCGAAATGTCACTGACATTTCAATGCTCTCTCGTTCTCCGCACTTCAGGGGGGAATAATATTTCCTCACCCTGCGGTGAATTCAGCAATTCAGGGTCCCCGAAGCGCAGGGAAAATCCACCGACTTCATCTGAAAAGCCGCCACAAAACCACCAAAAAAAAAGCTAACCATCTGCCACAAAACCGCCAAAAAAAAAGCTGACCACCTGCCGCAAAACCGCCAAAAAAAAAAGCTGATCATCTGCTGCAAAACTCCAAAAGAACAAAACAAACATGCCCGAAAAAAGCCGACGATCCGCCGAACACAGCGCCGACCTGCTACCGGAAAAAGCCGACAAGCCGACGAACGGGGTAAAAATTTTTAAAAAAATTTATAAAAAATTTAAAACAATGTTTGCAAAAAAAACCTACTGGACGAAAATGTCTGGAATTTACTTATGAGATCCTATGAATAATAATAAAAAGGTCTGTTATAGAACAACAAAAAATGGTTAAAAGAAAAATTGCCGAAAAAATCCAGTAAAATGCCGAACAAATCCTGCAAAAATAAATAGACTTTTTGCTGCAGTTTAAAATAATAAATGGTTTATTAGATGTTGGATAAAAACGGGAATATTTTTAACATTGAAACCTATGGGATTCGCCTGATTAAACCTGCCGAATGAAACCACCGAACATCAGGGCATTTCACTGACATTTCTCTACTGTTCAATGTGAATAAATTAACCATTGCTTCTCTATGGGGGATTTCACTGCCGCCGAACAGGCACCGTACAATGAGGCAATTCACCAAACTTTAGTGAACTGCCTGCTCTCTGAATAGCCGAATGGCCGCAAAATTACAGGGAAATTCGGTGCAATTTCGGGGAGAGTTCGCCGCTCTCTGAATAACGCCTTTAGGCTGGGGTCAGACCAGCTCACTTTTAACGTGCGTTCTGGCGCACATAATTACGGCCGCACTAGCAGCAGATGACGGGCAATGACGGACAATATACGATGTACGGCCGCACAAAAGTCCGGCCGTGCAACGCAAGTGGAATTTGAACGCATTTTTCTGAGAACGCTGAACCGCTAGTACTGACGTACTGAGTGCGCAGCTGCGGCATAGCGGCGTGTGTGCGTGATTAGGAGACGTCAGACGCTGCTAATGTCCAGCCTACATAACGTCCAGACGCAAAAAGAGTTTTATTGACGATCCGTACAAAATCACGCCCGAAAATGCGCGTCGTCTGACTGTTTTTGCGCATTCCGTGAAAAAATACGTCAATGCGTTCGGACGCACTTTTTTACGTTCGCGGGGAAAAATGCTTTCGTCTGACCCTAGCCTAAGTCTTCTAATTGGGCGGCCGTCATGGAGTCAAGATTTGATTATTTTTCTTTTTTTTGCTACATGTTGCTTATTTTTCGTCTTCTTTTAGACCACCTTCGCAAGGTAGTAAATTCTGGGTGTGAAGGGGTTTAAAAAATGCATTTCAACCTTTTGATCTTAATTTAGCCAGCCGCATCCCACCCATCACTCTCAGCCGGCAAAGTTCTTCGAGCCCCCAGTGCTGGAAGGATTCGTTATTTTTGACTTGTAGCCCATACACTCACTCACACAAAGGAAACTAATTATCAGGGATGTTTAATCCCATGTAATCCTCTGGTAGGCAGGAACATCCATCTCCCTGTTTGAATGCCTTGGAGCAGGCGAAACGCGTTGAACTTTAATGGCTGTTTAAATGGCAGAGGAGCGCGTGCATTAGGCAGGCCGCAGGTTCGCGGGTTGAATTCGGAAATCCATGGCAAGAGACTGGAGGACTTTGCAACCTCATGAGATGAAACGATAATGCTCGCTCGGGCCCCGGTGACGCATTTTATGGAAGGGGTGACAGCTGGTTCCCTGGCTCTTCTCGCAGTCCGTTCTCTGAGCCGTAATTGGGCAATGATGGGGGGGGCGATTCCATACCTTTTAATAAATAACCACCTGCAGTGTGATCAGGGCTGGGTTTATAATTAGACAAAGTAGGCATGCACCTACAGGCGCCCCCACAGAGGGACGCCTTGCTCTGTAACACTTAAAAATATATATATACTTCTATATTACTTTCTTTTTGTTTATACAGAGAAAAGCAATCCCACCTCCCGCGGTGAACCCCTTTCTCTGCAAAAAAAAAAGAATATTTGATAAAAAAAAAAAAAAATTAAAGAAATAAAAATATATATTTTTACTTAATTCTTTTCTAGTTTTACAGGTAAAAGCACAATGCCCCCCCTCCCCTCCCCTCTTGGAGGGGAACGTTTCTCTATAAAAATTTAACTAAAAATGTGTAAAAAAAATATTGTCAAAACCAATTATATAAAAAAAAAATTAAATGTGTTTGTTTTTATTTATTTGTGCATGTATTTATTTCCTTCTGTGACGGACAACTTTCTCACTTTTCTCTATGAAACTAAAATATAAATTTTGTTAATGGTGATATTTTTTGTTTGCCACCGGCGAACTCCTTTCTCTGTAAAAGAAAAAGAAAAATGGAAAAAAAAATCAAAATTAAAGAAATAAAAAAATATATTTTTTCTTACAGGGTTATTCAAAGAGATCCGAATGGCTGGAGAAAGGTAACCGAATGCTGAAATTCAGCTTACGGTTACCTTTCTTGGCCATTCAGCTATTCAGAGAGCAGGCAGTTCGCCAAATCCTGGCGAATTGCCTGCACATACGGTGCCTGTTCGGTGCCTGTTCGAGGGCAGTGAAATCCCAATAGAGAAGCAATGCTTCATCTATTCAGAGAACACAAACCAGCAGTGAAAGGTTCCCGAAATGCCCTGCCATTCGGTGGTTTAATTCGGCAAGTTTATTCAGGCGAATCCCATAGGCTTCAATGTTAAAAATATTCCCGTTTTAATTCAATATCTAATAAACCGTTCATTATAAAATTCTGCAGTAAAGAGTCTCTTTATTTATAGATTTGTTAGGAAATTTTAAACATTTTCCTGTATTTTTTTTTTTTTTTTTTTTAAAAGTCCGATTTTTTTTTTTTTTTTATCTTTACTTCTTTTTTCTGTAACAGCCCTTTTTATTATCATTCATTGGATCATCTGTAAATTTCAGACGTTTTCGCTCAGTAGTTTCTTTGCAAACAGCGTTTCACTTTTCAAACATTCAAGCAAACTGTTTTCTTAATTTATTCACTTCACTCGTCTGCGCTGTTGGCTTTTTCCGGCGGCTTCGCTGCGTGTGATCGGCTCCTGCTCGGGTTTTTCCGGCGTCTTCGACGGGTTAATCCAGATGTTTTTAATGGTTTTCGGCATGCATTCGCCGGGTTTTCGGTGGGTGTTCGGCAGCTTTTCCCTGCACTTCGACAGCCCTGTGGTGCTTGCTGAATACAGCGCAGGGTCGCCGAAATGGGAAAGTCGATTTGCACCGAATTGAAGAGAATGAAAAGTCACCGAACGTGCTGTGACTTTTCGATTCTCTTTGAATAACCCTGTAAATTCTTTTCTAGTTTTAGAGATAAAAGCACAACCCCCCTCCCCTCCCCTCCCCTCCCTTCCCCTCCCCTCCCTTCCTCCCCTCCCTTCCCCTCCCCTCCCCTCCCTTCCCCTCCCTTCCCCCTCCCCTAGTGGTGGGGACATTTCTCTATAAAAAATGTAACTAAAAATGTTTAAAAAATATTGTAAAAACCAATTGTAAAAAATAATAATTAAAAATCTGTTTATTTTTATTTATGCATGTATTTATTTCCCTCTGTGACAAACAACTTTCTCACTTTTCTCTATGAAACTAAAATATAAATTTTGTTAATGGTGATATTTTTTGTTTGCACAGAACAAAAATTAAAAATGTATTTTCTCCAATTTCTGCACTTTTTTTTTTTTTTTGGAGGGGCTGCACCAGTTTTTGTGCCTGCAGGCTCCTGATATGTAAATCCAGCCCCTACCACACATATTAGATATACAGGGTTATTCAGAGAGAGGTGAAAACCAGGAGAATTGTCAGGAGAATGAATAATCTAGACCAAATAGCTGATTTGGAAAGCGAGATAAATGAGAGAATTTTTCTGGTTTGACTATTTTGACCTAGAATTTTCACTTCTCCAGTCATTCTCCTGGTTTTCACCTCTATCTGAATAACCCTGTAAGGCTCTGGCTGGCCATAGACGGATTTTGAACAATCTGGGTCATCCACTGGAAGCAAATATGGACGACCCAGATCAGCCAACAGGAAGACTGCCGAACACCGCCGAACTGGGAAAAAACTCCTGCTACCAAAGATATAAATGGAACTTATTGAAGCCCTCTACGCACCAGGGACAGCACCAGAATTTCTTTCATATCTTCGACAGCTTTCAACGGAGGTTTTATATATTTTATTCAGTTTGGCAGCGAAGGAAAAGGAAACGCTTTTTTAAAAAAAAATTGGGAATCAAAAATTTCACCTGAAAAATAAAACACAAAAAAATTCAATAAAATCAATAAATAAAACGTTTTTTTGCTGCGGATTAAAAAAATAAACGGTTGAATAAAGAATACATAGAAATGAGAATATTTTTTCCATTGAATCCTATGGGCTTCGCCAACGGTGGTTTTCCTATAAAATCTATCTTTAAACGTTTCCCTGTACACGGCGGTTATACTATACAATGTATCTTTTACATGTTTTCCTGAAGCACAGACGTTTAACCATACAATTCATCTTTTTCATGTAAATTATACCAGATCGTCAGATTTCATCTGACCAAATCCCCTTTAAGGCTAGGGTCAGACGAACGCATTTTTCACGTTGTCCGTGAAAAAGTGCGTTCGAACGAATGGACGTATTTTTTCACGGAATACGCGATAGCGGTCATACGATGCGTATTTTCGTCCGTGATTTTGTACGGATCATCAATAAAACCCTTTTGCGTCTGGACGTTATGTTGGCCGGACGTGTGCAGCGTCTGACGTCTCCCAATGACGGGCACACGCCGCTAGCGGACGCAGCGCACTCTGTACGTCAGTACTAGCGGTTTGACGTTCTCGAAAAAATGCGTTCGTTGGCCACTTGCGTTGCGCGGACGAACTTTCGTGCGGCCGTTCGTCGTATGTTCCCCGGCATTGGACGTCATTTGCTGCTAGCACGGCCGTGATTTCGTGCGTCTAAACGCACTTTAAAACTGCTTTCGTCTGACCCTAGCCTAAATTGGTTCGGATCGCCAAACTGTTGTAATCGCATAAAATCGGCTGAAATTGTCGGTCGGTGGTCGGAGGCAGAGGAAGAGGCTGATTCACCTGCATGTTGTGGGATCGATCGGACGACTTCAGACGATATTGGATGATCGAACCATTGCAGGAATACGGTGCCAGTGGACAGCCATCCTTAGACTGCTTATCTGTCTGTGTTAAACACAGACAAATATACAGACTGGCACAGACACAGACAAATGTACGGACTCACACAAACACAGACAAATGTACGGACTCACACAAACACAGACAAATATACAGACTGGCACAGACAAATGTACGGACTCACACAAACACAGACAAATATACAGACTGGCACAGATACAGACAAATGTACAGACTCACACAAACACAGACAAATGTACAGACTCACACAAACACAGACAAATATACAGACTGGCACAGACAAATGTACGGACTCACACAAACACAGACAAATATACAGACTGGCACAGATACAGACAAATGTACAGACTCACACAGACACAGACAAATATACAGACTGGCACAGATACAGACAAATGTACAGACTGGCACAGACACAGACAAATGTACAGACTCACACAAACACAGACAAATGTACAGACTCACACAAACACAGACAAATATACAGACTGGCACAGATACAGACAAATGTACAGACTCACACAAACACAGACAAATGTACGGACTCACACAAACACAGACAAATGTACGGACTCACACAAACACAGACAAATATACAGACTGGCACAGACACAGACAAATGTACGGACTCACACAAACACAGACAAATATACAGACTGGCACAGATACAGACAAATGTATGAACTTACACAAACACAGACAAATATACAGACTGGTACAGACACAGACAAATATACAGACTGGTACAGACACAGACAAATGTACAGACTCACACAAACACAGACAAATGTATGGACTCACACAAACACAGACAAATATACAGACTGGCACAGACACAGACAAATGTACGGACTCACACAAACACAGACAAATATACAGACTGGTACAGACACAGACAAATGTACAGACTGGCACAAACACAGACAAATGTATGGACTCACACAAACAGACAAATATACAGACTGGCACAGACACAGACAAATATTCAGACTGGTACAGACACAGACAAATGCATGGACTCACACAAACACAGACAAATATACAGACTGGCACAGACAAATTAGCAGACGCAAACCCAAGACATTCTTGAATATGAGAGAAATCTCAATGTATCCTTCCTGGTAATAAACAAACAGATGAACAAGTGAAACTTACACAGACAATGTACAGACTGACGGACATGATCAACCAGAGATGTATGAACAAAGAGACAGACAAATGTACAGACTGACACATGAGCATACTGATATACACATTTATAAATAAATAAACATGTTTATCTGTCTGTGTTTGTTCATCTGTCTCTTAGTTTGCTCATCTGTCTGTGCTAGTCTGTTCATCTGTCTGTTTGCTCATGTGTCAGTCTGTTCGTCTGTCTCTTTGTTTCATTTGTCTGTATCTTTTTGTCAGTCTGTTTAGCTGTGTTAGTTTACTTGTCTGTTATTCTGTACATCTGTCTGTGTCAGTCTGTTCATCTGTCTGTTAATCTGTACATCTGTCTGTGTCAGTCTGTTCATCTGTGTGTTAATCTGTACATCTGTCTGTGTCAGTCTGTTCATCTGTCTGTTTATCTGTACATCTGTCTGTGTCAGTCTGTTCATCTGTCTGTTAATCTGTACATCTGTCTGTGTCAGTCTGTTCATCTGTGTGTTAATCTGTACATCTGTCTGTGTCAGTCTGTTCATCTGTCTGTTTATCTGTACATCTGTCTGTGTCAGTCTGTTCATCTGTCTGTTTATCTGTACATCTGTCTGTGTCAGTCTGTTCATCTGTCTGTGTCAGTCTGTTCATCTGTCTGTTAATCTGTACATCTGTCTGTGTCAGTCTGTTCATCTGTCTGTTTATCTGTACATCTGTCTGTGTCAGTCTGTTCATCTGTCTGTGCCAGTCTGTTCATCTGTCTCTTAATTTCCTCATTCGTCTTAGTCTGTTCACTTGTCTCTGTTGTGTCATCTGTCTATCTCTTTGTCAGTCTGTGTCAGTCTGTTTATCTGTGTATATCAGTATGCTCATGTGTCAGTCTGTACATTTGTCTGTCTCTTTGTTCATACATCTCTGTTTGATCATGTCTGTTAGTCTGTACATTGTCTGTGTCAGTTTCACTTGTTCATCTGTTTTTGTTTGTTCACCAGTCTGTGTCTCCATGTCAGTCTGAGTCTGTTCTTTCATCAGGTCGTATCGGTCTGTGTCTGTCTGTCTGTTACAAACAAGTCAGATTCTGCTCCTGATTCTTCGAGCCCAAGAAGACAAACACGTGTTAAAACAAGAAGCGAGAGAGAGAGAGCTGGGAATGATGATACAGATTAATTCTGATGAAGGGAAGCATTGTTAGACAGCCCTGTGGTTGCTTAGTGTTTGATAGACACATGTCCAGCCGGCCAGCGACATCACAAACCCACGTTTACAAAATAGGCTGCAAAACCTGTCATTTTACAACAGCAGCAAAGCATTAATAATATCAAGCTCAGCTGAAAGACATAATGTGTGAATAGAAAAGGTAAATCTATACGTATACGTCGTCTTTTTAGAAGATTCCACTTTATCTGCCATTTTATATATATATCACGGTCGGCCTGTGTATGGGTCCAGATAGGGTCATGGCCCCAGACGGCACTTTGTCAGGGGTAGCATATTGCCCTGTGATACGCTCACACACAACGCACATTACTGTGAGTTTTATTGCTGTGGTGCTCTGTGATACGCTCACACACACCGCACATTACTGTGAGTTTTATTGCTGTGGAGCTCTGTAACACACATACACACTGCACATTACTGTGAGTTTTATTGCTGTGGAGCTCTGTAACACACACATACACACTGCACATTACTGTGATTTTTATTGGTGTGGAGCTCTGTGATGCGCACATACACACTGCACATTACTGGGAGTTTTATTGCTGTGGAGCTCTGTAATACACACATACACACTGCGTATTACTGTGAGTTTTATTGCTGTGGAGCTCTGTGATACACACATACACACTGCACATTACTGGGAGTTTTATTGCTGTGGAGCTCTGTTATACACTCCAACACAGTGCACATTACTGGGAGTTTTATTGCTGTGGAGCTCTGTTATGCTCTCATAAACACTGCACATTACTGTGAGTTTTATTGCTGGGGAGCTCTGTGATACGATCATACACACCGCACGTTACTGTGAGTTTTATTGCTGTGGAGCTCTGTGATACACTCATACACACCGCACATTACTGTGAACTTTATTGCTGCGGAGCTCTGTGATACACTGCACATTACTGAGTATACACAGCACACATTATTGTGTGTTTTATTGCTGTGAGGCTCTGCGATACACACATACACTATACACACTGCACATTACTATGGGTCATATTGCACACTGCCCGCTAAAACGGGGATGATAAGATGTAAAATGTGCGCCAGCAGGTTTCTCCCTAGAGTCCCCGTTTTAGCGTGATATTACAGTGCAGGCGCAAATCCAGCAGCCTGCACCGTAACGCGGCGCTAAGCCTCAGGATGGTCACTACAGCGCTAAGCGTCGCTGCGAGCATCCCCTCCATGGAGTCCAGAGGCTTCCACTACCGGTCACATGACTTGCAGGATCTCACCTCGCGAAGAAGAAGAAGCGGATCGAGTCGTCGTTCCCACCGCGGGATGAGAGGTGAGTATAAACCACATAAATACAGATAATAATAATAAAGCTGTACATAGCACGGACCTCTAAACTGATCCTAATCCTGTCTGTTTATTCTGTCAGAGGTCACGGACATTTTCAGGCATTTTTCAGGGAGTTTTTCTGAGCCCATTGGGGTCTTGAAAATAATGAGCGTCTCTGGCCTTTCCGACTTATGGCAAGAAAACCGGAAACCCGCGATAAAAAAGAGCACAAAACATCTATAAAAGTAAACACCTACAGTTTAAGGCGCGATTAGGAGCTTTGCTGATAGCAGTAAATGCTAGAGGTCTAAGCTTTCCATAAAAGCCGCAGACTTTTATTTTTTTCGCTATTGTTCCCCTTATAATGGCTCCTTGGTCAAGTCGCTTGATCTATGCTGACACCTTGGCAGTTTTATTGTGTTCCGGTCCTTGTAATATATAGTGGCTGCATGCACAGACAGCTTATGTTGTTGCAATAAACAATCTTTTATTCTAGTGGCTGGAAATGGGTCTTTGGTGAACAGGAGTTATTTGGTGTTTGGCGACTCTTAAGGTGGACCCGTCACAGTCGCTGCGCTGACGCGCTATATCTGGGCTCTAGAAATTCTTTGAAAATTGCGATTAAATGAAAATGGACTTTTTTGACATTTTTCTATGGATTTATTTAGTCTGTTTTTTGTAGGAATAACTTAAAGGATTATTCAAACTCGCCACCGAATTCCACCGAACTGTGAATTTCCCCGTATGGTGCAATTTCGAGGTAGTTCAGCAATTCAGAAAGCTGACAATTCAGCAAACACTGGTGAATTAACAGCGAAATACGGTGCAGTTCGCCGCAATTTGGTGATCTTTGACAGCAGTGAAATCCCTCCACAGAGAAGCAATGGTTAATCTATTCAGAGACACCGAACAGCAGAGAAATGTCAGTGAAGTGCCCTGGTGTTCAGTGATTCCGTTCGACAGGTTTAAACAGGCGAATCCCATAGGCTTCAATATAAATAAAATACTACTGTTTTATTATCTTTTTATTCAACCATTTATTTTCTTCAGTTTCAGCAAAAAACTTTTTATTTATTTATGTTTTTGAATTTTTTCATGTATTTTTCTGGCAAACTTTTAGATTCTCATGGCATTTTTTATATTATTTTTAAGAGATCGTTTTATATTTTTATAGGAACTTTTTATTATTATCATGCATTTTCATAGTTTTAAATGCCTTTTAAAAAATAGGTTTATTTTTTTCCTGCAGTTTGGTGGAGTATGGCAGTCTGTTCGGCGCTCTTCGGCCGCATTTGGCGGACTGTTCGGTGCTTTTCGGCGGCGTTTGGTGGTCTGTTCGGCTGTGTTTGGTAGTTTGTTCGGCGCTCTTCGGCAGACTGTTCGGCACTCTTTGGCTGCATTTGGACTGTTTGGCACTCTTCGGCGGCATTTGGCAGTTTGTTCAGCACTCTTCAGCCACATTCGGCGGACTGTTCGCCGCTCTTCAGCTGCGTTTGCAGGTCTGTTCAGCAGCATTCGGCGGTCTTTGGTGGCTCCCTTTTGGCGCACTTTGGGGACCCTGCGGGGAATACTGAATTCACTGCAGCTTGGGCGAACTGAAATCACCAAATTGCGCCGACATGCGCCGAACAAAAGAGCACTGAAATTCCGGTGCTCTGTAAATAACCCTCTTAGTGTCATATCATAAAATATTATAAAATGTATCTCTGCAACATGGGGGATTCCGTTATGTTTTAGGCTAGGGTCAGACGAAAGCATTTTTCCCCGCGAACGTGAAAAAGTGCGTCCAAACGCATTGACGTATTTTTTCACGGAATGCGCAAAAACGGTCAGACGACGCGCATTTTCGGGCGTGATTTTGTACGGATCGTCAATAAAACTCTTTTTGCGTCTGGACGTTATGTAGGCTGGACATTAGCAGCGTCTGACGTCTCCTAATCACGCTAACACGCCGCTATGCCGCAGCTGCGCACTCTGTACGTCAGTACTAGCGGTTCAGCGTTCTCAGAAAAATGCGTTCAAATTCCACTTGCGTTGCGCGGCCGGACTTTTGTGCGGCTGTACATCGTATATTGTCCGTCATTGCCCGTCATCTGCTGCTAGTGCGGCCGTAATTATGTGCGCCAGAACGCACGTTAAAAGTGCGCTGGTCTGACCCCAGCCTTAGAACGTCTCGTGAATTCAAGCATTTTCTGGTTGGTCAATGACGAGGCATAGAGCGTCCATGAGCCATTTACCAAAGACTGGCTGAGCATCATAGGCCGAGAGGTCCATGGCGCCTAGGCAAAAAGTCGTGTTTTGTGTCTCTGTGCTGAAATGATGGAGTCACACTGCCACCAAGGGGACGTTTACCTGAACTATATCCACTGTTTCCTTACGGTACCCCATTTCTTTACCTCTCTGTGTGTCCCCCATCATGACAGTTTGATGCTACAGTGGGTTTAACTAGGGTTGCCAGGTCGGCCATGTTTTCCTGGACACAAAATACTATTTAAACATAGGTTCTTATCTGCCGACACATTCTATCTAGTCTGCCCAATTACATGGATACTTTACCTGGATTTATCTTTTGTTTAGGATAGCCTTATGCCTATCCCATGCCTGCTTAAATTCAATTACTGTTTTGGCCTCTACCACTTCAACTGGAAGGCTGTTCCATGTATCCACCACCCGCTCAGTAAAATAATGCTTCCTGATGTTACTTTTAAACCTTTGCCCCTCTAATCGAAGACTATAGACTATATATGCCGGCGACATTTCGGTGCTCTCTCGTTCCCTGCACTTCGGGGAATCGGCCGCCGAATACCGCCGCCGCCAATCATCTGCCGCAAACATGCCGAACAACCATCACATGAAGTCACCGTTCACTGCGCCAACCAGCCAACCAGGAGGAAGCCAGCAAGCTGTCGGACGGGTAAAAAAAACCAAAAAAACAGTATGACTGAAAGTGTGAAATTTGAAACGCAGTTTGTAAAAATAAAAAAAAATCCAAAAAAAATGTCTAAAAGATCCTAAAAAATTAATAAAAAGTCTTTTTGCAGCAGATTACAATAAACAATGGTTTATTAGATATTGAATAAAAACGGGGATATTTTTAACATTGAAGCCTATGGGATTCGCCTGAATAAATTTGCCGCATGAAACCACCGAATGGCAGGGCATTTCACTGATATTTCTCTGCTGTTCAATGTGAATAGATTAACCATTGCTTCTCTATGGGGGATTTCACTGCCGCCGAACAGGCACCGTATGTGCAGGCAATGCGCCAAAATTTGGCGAACTGCTCTCTGAATAGCTGAATGGCCCCGAAATGTCACCGTACAGGGAAATTAACTGTCCGGTGACATTTCGGGGTCAGATCAGCTCTCTCTGAATAACCCCTTATGTCCTCTTGTTTTGCTACTTTGTTTCCTTTCATTTCATACAGAGGGGGAGCACAGGGAAAAGTGCTGCCTTGCAACATGTATAATTCATATGCTGCAGGAAGAAAAGCAAACCGTACGGTGCAATTTCGGCAGCATTCAGCGGTACCGAAATTCTCCCATAGAAGACTATCGTGTCTTTTATTCACAGAACACCGAATTGCACTGAAATTCCAGCGACATGCCCTGATTTTCGATGTTTCAGTTCGACGGGATTAAGCAGGTGAATCCCATTGGATTGAATGTAAAATCGTAATATCATATTTACATTTTTTTAAGACGTTATCTTTTAATTTTTTGCAGAAACCCTTTTTATTTATTTTGTAAAAGACCTTTTCGTAATTTTGTTTATTTTTTATTTTTTAAAAGGCTCTTTTTATTTTTTAAATCACCTTTTTTGTCTTTATTTTTTATTATTTTTTAACCATCCTTTTTTTTTTTTATTATTATTTTTTAAAGGACCCTTTTTATTATCTAGACACGTTTATTTATTTAATAGGAGAATAAGAGACTTACTTTTTTTTTAAAAAAAGTTCGCTGGAATTCGCCGCTGACAATTTGCCGTTTTTTTGACGACGCCCAATCACTGCGTCGGTGACTCTAATTTCGGCAAAATACCGTGACCATTCGCTAAATAGTGAATTCATCGTATTTTTTGGAGAAATGGAGTCGCCAAACTGCTCTGAAATGTGGCGAGAAGCAAAGCACCGAAATTGCAGTCGATTTGGGTGTTTTGTTGGGAATATACCCGTCTTTTTCGTGTTAGGGCTGCGTTTAGTAAAGTCAGCTGACTCTCCGCTAATTCTGAAAGCTTCATTTAAAAGCGTTTACACAGAATAATATCGTTCCGGCCGCCGAGACGTCTGCATTACGCAGCATCCCAGCTATTTAATCAGCACTGGCTCAGACAGCAGTGAAGGGGTTAATACTGCATAAGTGGTGCATCCTTCTAAATCGGCTTCCTGAGACGCAGATCCTCTGCCCCGGCACCGCGTTCATTATGCAGCAGGCATTGTCCGGCGGATCAATATTTCATAATTAAAACTTCACATTAAACAATCGTTAGCGCAGCAATTAACGCAGCCTGCGCCGCTTCACCCCGGCTGCAGTCGATGCACAATGTCCCCCTGAGAAGGGCACTTGGACATTCAACGCGTCCAGTACTCTGGACCACCAGTGGTGCAAGACCCCCTTACTACAGCCGTTGGGGCTTCCAAGTGGTTATTTCAATCCAATGACATCCGATGGGTTAATCAAACGGTTGCCCAGGGTGTGACGGGTTCCTGAACAGTCTCATGGCCACATTGTCTATGATCACCGAGTCTAACACTGGCAAAACCAGACCCGGCACACGCTTAACAGCTATCTTCATGAAGGCGAACCTCGGCACCGAAGATGTTTCGGAACTACATGTCCCATGATCCTCAGTCACGCATAAGCCAGAGGCCTGTTCAATACCTCAGCAGCTGCTGAATTGCTGCAGCGCAATTCAGTTTGCTGCAGCAGTGTCGTTGAACCCTTTGGATGCGAATTTTGAATCCAAAATGGCCGACGATTTCTTAATGAAAAATTCTGATTGTTTTTCGGATCACTCGGACAAAATATGATAAATAAAAGCAGTCAGCACAATTCCGTTTGGTATGTACACACCACAAAATGATAGTTTTTAATGAATAAACGTTATGTTTACTTCTGAAACAATATATAAATTGAACTGTAATATATGTCTATGTGCAGGGGGAAATAATAAATAAATATTTTGTGCTTTGGTGAACAAAAACCTCAAAATTAACATTGCTGTACGGAATTATTACTTGCTTCGAGGCGGCGGCCATCTTGCTGTACGGCATTGTTACTTGCTTGATGGCGGCGGCCATCTTTAAAACGTCACACTCAGCATCTCCTCGGGTCGCTGCAAGTGCTAGGTTAGCACTGCTGAGCGCTGAGCGGTTGAACGGCGTTCAATGGCAAGTTGCTAACTTAGCACTTGCAGCGGCTGAGGTATTGAACTCGCCTCAGGATTCATCGGGCTCAAATTGTGCAAGAGTGGTTGAGGGAGCATGAGACATCATTTCACACATGGATTGGCCACCGCACAGTCCAGACCTTAACCCCATTGAGGTTAATCTTTGGGATAATGTGCTGGAGAAGACTTTACACAGCGCCGCGACTCTGTCATCATCAATACAAGATCTTGCCACAAATTAATGCCACTCTGGACGCCAATAAATGCCGTGACATTGCATGAGCTTATCGACACGATGCCTCGGCGAATGCATGACGCAATCACAGCAAAACGATGCCGCCGCGAATGCGTGACGCGATCACAGCAAAAGACGACACAAACAAATATTACAGCGTGTTCGGTTACTTTGGCCGGGCTGTGTGTTTATCTTCTCATGTTACTACTCTGTGTTTCTGTTAAACTGGAAATTATACCAAATACACAGATTCATGTAGTCAGGATGTTTATCTATGAGGCTGGGGTCAGACGAGCGTAGTGTTCACGTCCGTGATTGCGCCTAAAAGTACGTCCGTGATAGCATGACAGGAAGCCCATTGGAGCCTGACACATGAAGTACGTCCGCACTGAACTGCGGACGCACAACGGCCGCGGCCCACGGACGCAAGGCAGGGAAGAACGTACAACCCCTAGAACGGCCGCACAAAGTGCGCTGCGTCCGCAACGTCCGCATAGCTTTGTGTGTGAGTGATGGAACGTGGTCAGACGGACTGCATTTATACGTCCAGCATTTATACGTCCAGCATTTATACGTCCAGCATTTTTCACGGACAAAATGGTTTTGCTTTTTAATTTATTTTCCCTCCTACATCCGTCAAAATATATACGTCAGTGAAAAAAACGGACTGTGTGGCCACTACTGTGTCTTCCGTACCGACGTACGTCCGTGTGCACGGACGCACAGTCCGTAGAAATCACGTTCGTCTGACCCTAGCCTGAGCTGAACTTTGAGAATTTGATAGAAATTGTGAGCTCTTCCTAACGCATAGAACAAGTTACTCTTTTACTTTACTTATAAGTATAAACCAGGCTTATACTAGACCAGGAATCCGAAAATGTGACCCTCCAAGTATTTTGGAACTACATCTCCCATGGTACTCAGCTACTCAATAGGTTGGCAGAGCCCCATGGGGAATGTAGTTCCCAAAACATGTGAAGGGCTAAGGTTGCTGACCGCTGTGTTAAATGATGGCTACAGTTTATAGTTTAAACGGATAAACAAACAGGGATTATCCATTGATCAGCTGCATTCTTCAAGGCTCTTCAAACCAGCAGAGGGCGACAGCGCACCCTGACTCCTGTGGATCTTCTTGTGTTTAATTTTGTGGTAGAAAGGGCTATTTTCTGGCGATTGTGACCTCACACTTAAATAAATCAACTGTAGATTAGATATCTCATCTTTCTGAATCGTTTATCTTTTTCTCGTGTCTAAACGTCGTTGATTTAAAGGAATAAACCGTGAAATTTATTACATGCTGCGACCTTTCTTTGAGGATATAATGATGGATGAGTGAGGATTAATGGAAGAATTTATTCCAATCGATGACGTCCCTGCTGGAGATTACGATCGCTACCAAGTGAACAGTTTTGTAATCTGTGGTTAAGCAGGTAACACTGCGTATATCCACACACTGAGCATCAAATCATTGCCATCATTCTGCATGTTTCATATGCAAAAAGACACCGAGAAATATATATATACTAATACAAAGCTACAGCAGCTCTGATCTGGGCTAAAATCTGCTTAAATGTGTATCACAGAGCTCCACATCAATAAAACTCAGTAATTTGCGGTGTGTATGAGCGTATCACAGAGATCCACAGCAATAAAAGTCACAGTAATGTGTGGTGTGTATAAGCATATCACAGAGCTCCACAGCAATAATACTCATGGTAATGTGCAGTGTGTATTTGCGAGTTTTATTGCTGTGGAGCTCTGTGATACGCTAATATACACCGCACATTACTGTAAATTTTATTGCTGTGGAGCTCTGTGATACGCTCATACACACTGCACATTACTGTGAGTTTTATGGCTGTGTAGCTCTGTGATACGCTCATATACACAGCATATTACAGTGAGTTTTATTGCTGTGGAGCTCTGTGATACACTCATACAGACCGCACATTACTGTGAGTTTTATTGCTGTGGAGCTCTGTGATACACTCATACACACCGCACATTACTGTGCGTTTTATTGCTGTGGAACTCTGTGATACACTCATACACACCATACATTACTGTCAGTTTTATTGCTGTGGAGCTCTGTGGTACGCTCAAACACACTGTACATTACTGTGAGTTTTATGGCTGTGGAGCTCTGTGATACGATCATGCACAACACACATTACTGTGAGTTTTATTGCTGTAGAGCTCTGTGATACACTCATACATGACGCACATTACTGTGAGTTTTATTGCTGTGGAGCTCTGTGATACACTCATACAAACCGTACATTACTGTGAGTTTTATTGCTGTGAAGCTCTGTGATACACTCATACACACTGCACATTACTGTGAGTTTTATTGCTGTGAAGCTCTGTGATACACTCATACACACTGCACATTACTGTGACTTTTATTTCTGTGAAGCTCTGTGATACACTCATACACACTGCACATTACTGTGAGTTTTATTGCTGTGAAGCTCTGTGATACACTCATACACACTGCACATTACTGTGAGTTTTATTGCTGTGAAGCTCTGTGATACACTCATACACACTGCACATTACTGTGAGTTTTATTGCTGTGAAGCTCTGTGATACGCTCATACACACTGCAAATTACTGTGAGTTTTATTGCTGTGAAGCTCTGTGATACACTCATAGACACTGAAATAGGGATGAGCCGAACACCCCCGTGTTCAGTTTGCATTCGAACTTGAACAATTTCAAAAGTTCAAAAGCGAGCACGAACCAAACTCAATGCAAGTCAATGGGACTCAAAAGTTCGATTTTTAGAGTGCCCTGCAAGAGGGCATATATGCAAGATATTTGCCATAAAAGGTGTATGGGGGTCCGGGTAGTGCCCTGGGGGACAGGAAACAAGGAAAAAAAAGTTTAAAAAAAAACATTTTTAAAGGAACAGTGAGTTTTCCATGAAATAAGGGTTAAAAATAAAAATGAAAAATTCTTTCAAATATCGTGCCTAGGAGGTCCCCATAACCTGTCCGTGAAGTGGCGGATTTGTAGGATGTATAGAAACATTTAAAAACAAAAAAATTATGTTTCAAATGACGGTAAACGGTTTTCCTTTAATCTATTCATAAACGACTGCTTGGGGCGGCAGCCTGAATGAATAGAGGAGACATTTTAGGACACGCAGAACAAGTTTAGTGATTTTTTGGCTAAATTATGGTGAAACTTATGCAGGCTTTGAAAAAAAGTAACAATAGGTGCTTTAAAATTGGGCCTTTAGTGTCGGCAACAGTGCCGTCACACCGTAACCCCTCTGTGGTATTGTGGAAGAGTGCAGGGTTGGACTCTGCGGTCCAAAAGATTAAAATGATATGAATCTGGTAATGTAGGCGTCAGTGTCAGTGCAGCCAAATATTGTGCCTTTGGTGGCAGCAAGTGCCTTCACACCGTAACCCTATTGTGGAAGAGTGCAGGGTTGGACCCTGCGGTCCAAAAATTCAAATGATATAAATCTGGTAATATAGGCGTCAGTGTCAGTGCAGCCAAATATTGTGCCTTTGGTGGCAGCAAGTGCCTTCACACCGTAACCCTTTTGTGGTATTGTGGAAGAGTGCAGTGCTGGAGGTTTTGTGAATGCAGAACACATCCCCGATCTATTCCGTTACGTCAGTATCAGGGGATTGATTGCTGCTGATCTAGAACTGATTCATTTTTATAAATGTCAGCCGGTCTACAGAGTCGGTGGACAGACGCACTCTTTTTTCCGTGACAAAACCTCCAGCGGCACTGAACGTCCTTACAGAAAGCATGCTGGATGAAGGGCAACCTATTGCTGCATAGCATATTGGCTAAATTCTGGCCAGTGATCCAATCCCAACACCCAGTAAGCCAGTGGATCATCTGCTGGAAAGGTATCCAGGTCTGCCATTGCCCCTAGGTAGTCCTGCACCATATGGTGAAGACGCTAGCAATGGGTGCCTACATTTGATGTCCCTGGGCGTCGTGGACTAAAAAAATTTAAAAAGGCATCAGTCAAGCGGCCCCGCCTTCACCACTCTTCTTCTGATCATCCGCAGCCTCAGAAGCACCTGTGTCATCACTTGGTAACCTACCAGTGCCTGGAAAAGGTGTTACACAAGTGTCGCTTTAGAGCGTACTCAAGTTGTTTCATCCTGTGCTCCCTCTGTGTGAGCAGGATGAGCTCTGCAACTTTACCCTTGTATCGTGAATCAAGAAGGGTTGCCAACCAGTATTGATCCCTCTTCTTGATAGCATGAATCCTGGGGTCCTTTACCAGGCTTTGCAGGATAAGGGAGCCCATGCAGCGTAGGTTGGAGGTGGCATTAGCTGCCGAGTCTTCCTGGTCAATGAGGATGACCCCATCGTGCACTACTTCCTCCTCCCAGCCACGTACTAGTCCTTGGGTTTCTGGGCACACAAAACCCTCCCTTGAGGAATCCCCACCTTCAATGCCCCCACTACTTAAATATTCCTCCTCATCCTCCTCCTGTCTGATCTGAGGAGGACCCGCTGGAATGCTGTCTGCGTAAAGACTGGGGCCTTGAGAGCTAGGGAAGGCCTCCTCTTCCTCCTGCTGCTCTGCCTCTAGAGCCACATCTATAATTCCCCGCAGAGTGTGCTCCAGCAGGAACACTAAAGGAATTGTGTCACTGATGCATGCACTGTCCCTGCTCACCATCCTTGTTGCCTCCTCAAATGGTGACAGTACAGTGCATGCATCCTTGATCATCAGCCACTGCGGGGGGGGATACCAAGTTGACCTGAACCTGTCCTTGTGCCATACTCACACAGGTACTCGTTGATGGCCCTCTGCTGCTTGTGCAGACGCTGCAGCATTGCTAATGTCGAGTTCCACCTGGTGGGCATGTTTGTGACGGTTTGTGGGAAGGTGGAATTCTCTTTGAATTTCTGCCAGGCAAACACTTGCTGGGAATGACCCTCGGAAGTGGCTGCAGACTTTTCTGGCCTGGCTGAGAAGCTCTGCCATCCCTGGGTACCTGGTTAGGAAACGCTGTACCATCAGATTTAGGACATGTGCTAGGCATGGTACATGCGTCAACTTACCCAGGCGTAGGGCGGAGAGAAGGTTGCTGCCATTATCACAGACGACGACCATTCCCAACTGAAGCTGGCGTGGTGTTAACCATTTCTGCACCTGCCCCTGCAGAGCTGACAGAATTTCTGGCCAGGTGTGGCTCCTGTCCCCTAAACAAACCAGCTCAAGCACAGTATGGCAACTTTTTGCTTGAGCCATTGCATAGCCCCTGTCACACGTCAGTTTAACTGCCACTGCACCAGAGACAGAGAAGGAGGAGGAAGAGGGAGAGGTGGTGGTGGAGCAGACAGACCTCATACATGCAGCTTTCTGGAGGCGTGGTGGATGAACAAGCTCCAGCACAGAGCCCTGTCTTGGATCCCTCCCAGCTGCAATCAGAGTTACCCAGTGTGCCGTGAAGGAAATTTAACGGCCCTGTCCATGCTTTCTGGACCACGTGTCTAAAGTCACATGCACCTTGCTGCTGACTGCCTTTTCCAATGATTCCATAACATTGTCTTCCACGTGCTGGTATAGTGCTGGAATGGCCTTCCGTGAAAAGAAATTACGTTTTGGAACCTGCCACTGTGGTACAGCACATTCAGCAAATTCATGGAAGGAAGCAGAGTCCACCAGCTGGAAAGGCAGCAGGTGTAATGCGAGTAATTTTGCTAAGCTGGCATTTAGACGCTGTGCTTGGGGATGGTTGGGACTATATTTTTTCTTACACTGCAGCAGCTGGGGAAACGTAATCTGACTGGGTAAATCTTCAGCTGATGGGAGGCTGTCACATTGTGAGGAAGGACCTGGTACATCCATTACTGTAGCATCATCCCTGTCAGTGGAGGTTGTAGCAGGCAATGACATGGCGGGACATATAGTGGGGGTAGAGACAGATGAGGAGGACCTATGCAAAGTGTTGTGCCAACGGGATGTGTGGCAGGAGGTCATATGTTGCCTCAAGCACGTGGTACCCAAGTGTGGGATGTCTTTATCACACTTGATCCTCATCTGACATAGATTACAAATAGCAACGGTGTGGTCTGCTGCACATTTCTTAAAGAACTCCCAGACAGCAGAGTTCCTGGATGTGTGCTTTGAGACAACCGCGCTCTGCACCTGAGCAGCTCTGACATCTGACGCCTTGGACTGGCTACGGTTGGTCATAGAGGACGTTGTGCCTCGTGTTTGTTGTGCCTCCTCCTCCTCCTCACTTGACTCCTCTGTTCGATCAGGCACCCAGGTGGAGTCAGTGACCTCATCATCATTGTCATCACCCCCTATCTCCTCGTCACTGGAGCCAACTTGGCAGTATGCTGCAGTTGCTGGGGCAACATGAGTGCCAGTTATTTGTGTGTCATCACTGGCACCCCCTTCCTCTAGGTTGATTATACTCCCTTCCTCAACCTCAGAGATTGAATCAGAGCACTGTAGTTGCTGCGCATCCTCAAGCAGCATGTCACTGTCATTGTAGTCAAACAATTCAGCTGACTCCTCCGAGTGTGATAGTGAGACTACGGCAGGAGTAGCTGTGGACATGGAGGCTGCATTAGATGCTTTGGCAGCTGAGGTGGACTGTAAACCACTACAAGCCTGGCTGGCAGAGGACTGGGATCAGGGCCAGCACTGCCGCTAGGCCAGCTAGGCGGGCGCCTAGAGCGCAGTGCCCGCCTAGGGTGCAGCCAGCCCGGCCAATTTAAAAAAAAAAATTGGCCGCGGGGAAGCCTGGGGTGGCCGCGTGTTGCAGCCAGCCCCAATACGTGCCGGCGTCGCCACCGGCGTCAAGGAGACGGAGGCGTGGACTTGGTGCCTCCAGCTTCCTGCACCAAGTCCACGCCTCTGTCTCCTTGACGCCAGCACGCATTGGGACTGGTTACGACTATGAGGAGGCAGAGGGAGACGGCACTGGAGGCTGGAGCGGCAAACATCCATGAGGTGAGCCTGGGGGCAAAAATCCATGAGGTGAGCCTGGGGGCAGATATCCATGAGGTGAGCCTGGGGGCAGAAATCCATGAGGTGAGCCTGGGGGCAGATATCCATAAGGTGAGCCTGGGGGCAGAAATCCATGAGGTGAGCCTGGGGGCAGATATCCATGAGGTGAGCCTGGGGGCAGAAATCCATGAGGTGAGCCTGGGGGCAGATATCCATGAGGTGAGCCTGGGGGCAGAAATCCATGAGGTGAGCCTGGGGGCAGATATCCATGAGGTGAGCCTGGGGGCAGAAATCCATGAGGTGAGCCTGGGGGCATATATCCATGAGGTGAGCCTGGGGCAGAAATCCATGAGGTGAGCCTGGGGGCAGATATCCATGAGGTGAGCCTGGGGGCAGAAATCCATGTGTGAGCCTGGGGGCAGATACCCATGTGTGAGCCTGGGGGCAGATACCCATGTGTGAGCCTGGGGGCAAATACCCATGTGTAAGCCTGGGGGCAGATATCCATGTGTGAGCTGGAGCAGATATCCATGTGTGAGCCTAGGGGCAGATATCCATGTGTGAGCCTGGGGGCAGATATCCATGAGGTGAGCCTGGGGGCAGATATCCATGTGTGAGCCTGGGGGAAAATATCCATGAGGTGAGCCTGGGGGCAGATATCCATGAGGTGAGCCTGGGGGCATATATCCATGTGTGAGCCTGGGGCAGATACCCATGAGGTGAGCCTGGGGGCAAATACCCATGTGTGAGCTGGGGGCAGATACCCATGAGGTGAGCCTGGGAGCAGATATCCATGAGGTGAGTCTGGGGGCAGATATCTATGTGTGAGCCTGGGGGCAAATATCCATGAGGTGATCCTGGGGGCAAATACTCATGTGTGAGCCTGGGTGCAGATATCCATGAGGTGAGCCTGGGGGCATATATCCATGTGTGAGCCCGGGGGCAAATATCCATGAGGTGAGCCTAGGGGCAGATATCCATGAGGTGAGCCTGGGGGCAGATATCCATGAGGTGAGCCTGGGGGCAGAAATCCATGTGTGAGCCTGGGGGCAGATATCCATGAGGTGAGCCTGGGGGCAGATATCCATGAGGTGAGCCTGGGGGTAGATACCCATGTGTGAGCCTGGGGGCAGATATCCATGTGTGAGCCTGGGGGCAAATACCCATGTGTGAGCCTGGGGGAAAATACCCATGTGTGAGCCTGGGGGCAAATATCCATGTGTGAGCCCGGGGCAGATATCCATGTGTGAGCCTGGGCAGATATCCATGTGTTAGCTGGGGCAGATATTCATGTGTGAGCTGGGGCAGATATCCATGTGTTAGCTGGGGCAATATATCCATACCATGTCTGAGCTGGGGCAATATCTCCATGTGTGAGCTGGAGGCAATATCTCCATGTGTGAGCTGGGGGCAAATATACCCATATGAGCTTTCTTTTTTTGGAGGGGTGCAAGTAGCTGGTCTTGCATAGGGCGCAAAATAGTCTAGCACCGGCCCTGACTGGGATGATGAGGATGGCCTGGTTAGCCAATCCACCAAATCCTCTGTATGTTGCTGCTGCTTCAGACGGCCAGTACCAGTTAGAAAGGACAAGCGTGCCCCTGCAGAGGATGTACCACATCCACGATGACCAGAGGCACAGCCTCCCGACGCAGAGGCTGCTTGCCCTCTTATCTGTGTCTGGGAGCATCTGCCTGTCCTTTTTGGTCTTTCTGACATGGTGAGTGATATATAGGTTAAAGATATACAGAACTCTAATTCAACTCTGGTATAAAGATTAAAGATTTCCAGAACTCTGGTATAACTCAGTGAGACACCCTGATAGCTGGCAGCCAGTGACAAGCCACAGATTACAATTCCCACAAACCTCCTATAAATCAGTGAGACCCCCTGATGGGTGGCAGTGACAAGACACAAATTACAATTCCCAGAAACCACCAACAAGTCAGTGAGACCCCCTGATAGGACCCCTGATAGCTGGCAACAGTGACAAGACACAGATTACAATTCGCAGAAATCTGCTAGAAGTATGTGGGAAGTAGTGTGCTGCGGGACTTAGCTCTGTGAGCCCATGATTGGGCAAAATTTGCCCAATCAGGACTCTGAGCCGTGATTGGCATAGTCTTGCACCTGTCTTGCACCTAAACTGTGGTCAGGTGCAGGCTGTAGCCAATTACAAGCTTCAGGCCAGTGGAAAAGTGCATTGTGGTCCATTGTGGTGCATTGTGGGCGAACATGCTGCGAACACGCGGAAATGTTCGAAGTTCGCGAACATACGAACTGGCGATGTTCGAATCGAACTCCGAACACATCGAACCGAACAGCTCATCCCTACACCGAACATTACTGTGAGTTTTATGGCTGTGGAGCTCTGTGACATGTTCATACACACCGCACATTACTGTGAGTTTTATGGCTGTGGAGCTCTGTGATATGTTCATACACACCACACATTACTGTGAGTTTTATGGCTGTGGAGCTCTGTGATATGTTCATACACACCGCACATTACTGTGAGTTTTATGGCTGTGGAGCTCTGTGATACACTCATACACACCGCACATTACTCTGTGTTTTTTGTCACAGTTCCTGACATTACGGATGTTGAGGGGTTCGTGTCTGTGTAAATCGCAATCGATTTGATGTCGCACTCTACATATCTGAGCAGGAACATCATTTTCATGTTTTAAGCCAACGCTCTGACCCCGAGGACGCCGCCATATTTCGCCGTCCATCGCTCCATCACGCAGCATGGGGTACGCTGTATGGAGATTAGCGGGGGAGAGATATCACATCTCGGGGTGTTGGGAAACGGAGCAGATAGAAGCTTGACTCGGAAATCTCATTCGCTTCACAGCAGCCGCAGCAAAACTGGGATTGCTAATATTTGATAAGAAAAAAAAATGCCTCCCTTTTCGGCGGGCGGGCGGCGCCGCTGAATGGAGGCGCTAAATATTGTCATGCAAGAACGCACACGCTCCATAATGACATTTAACCCTCTCCCGACACACAGCGGCCGCGCAGGGAGATTATATTTCCTTATCGAATCGTAACAGTCGCTTTCATCGTGCGCCGTCGCGCGGCCGTTTCATGCGGCTCTTCCTTTGCTCATTTGAAAGTCAGGAAGACCGAGACGAGGAGACATGATGGAAACATCACACGGGCCAGATCGACAGAAGCAGCGGGGCTCGTTCAGCCTGGAAATTCACTATTTCTCACTTACCTAACATCAAAGAGACTTGTGAGAGATCAATGAGCAGGTGTTGCCCCCCCTCACTCACAGGTCCTGGAGGGGCATCAGCTACACCTCCCTGCAAGGGCGCAACAAGGCCAGAGCAACCATCAGGCCACCTGGGCTCAATGTATCTTGCAGGGGCACAGGAGACTGGCCTGTGGTATCCGTTCCGGTCTTACATCCCCTCCATTGTCACTCTGCCCCATCCCTCTCACCCCACTGTCACTCTGCCCCATTCCTCTCACACCAGTGTCACTCTGCTCCATCCTTCTCACCCCACTGTCACTAGTCTCTGCCCCATCCCTCTCACCCCACTGTCACTCTGCCCCATCCCTCCAAACCCCACTGCTACTCTGCCCCATCCCTCTCACCCCACTGTCACTAGTCTCTGCCCCATACCCTCCAAACCCCACTGTCACTCTGCCCCATCCCTCCAAACCCCACTGCTACTCTACCCCATCCCTCCAAACCCCACTGTCACTCTGCCCCATCCCTCTCACCCCACTGTCACTCTGCCCCATCCTTCTCACCCCACTGTCACTCTGCCCCATCCCTCTCACCCCACTGTCACTCTGCCCCATCCTTCTCACCCCACTGTCACTCTGCCCCATCCCTCTCACCCCACTGTCACTCTTCCCCATCCCTCCAAACCCCACTGTCACTCTGCCCCATCCCTCTCACCCCACTGTCACTCTGCCCCATCCCTCTCACCCCACTGTCACTCTGCCCCATCCCTCTCACCCCACTGTTACTATGCCCCATCCCTCTCACCCTATTGAGAACTTTACTCATCCCTCTCACCCCACTGTCACTCTGCCCCATCCCTCCAAACCCCACTGTCACTCTGCCTCATCCCTCTCACCCCACTGTCACTCTGCCCCATCCCTCCAAACCCCACTGTCACTCTGACCCATCCCTCTCACCCCACTGTCACTCTGCCCCATCTCTCTCACCCCACTGTTTCTATGCCCCATCCCTCTCACCCCACTGTCTCTCTGCCCCATCCCTCCAAACCCCACTGTCACTCTGCCCCATCTCTCTCACCGCACTGTTACTATGCCCCATCCCTCTCACCCCACTGTCACTCTGCCCCATCCCTCTCACCCCACTGTTACTATGCCCCATCCCTCTCACCCCCCATTGAGAACTTTACTCATCCCTCTCACCCCACTTTCACTCTGCCCCATCCCTCCAAACCCCACTGTCTCTCTACCCCATCCCATCAAACCCCACTGTCTCTCTACCCCATCCCTTCAAACCCCACTGTCTCTCTGCCCCATCCCTCTCACCCCATTCTTACTCTGCCCCATCCCTCTCACCCCATTCTTAGTCTGCTCCATCCCTCTCGCCCCCATTGAGAACCTTACTCATTTCTTTACCCCTTTGTTACTCTGCCCCATCCCTCTCACCCACTGTGCCTTTGGCCATCCCTCTCACCCCATTGTTTATTTGCTCCATGTCTCTCACCTGTATTGAGACTCTTACTCATCCCTTTTTAACAATGTGGCTTTGTCTCATCTCTCTATCCATGATGTGATTCTGTCAATTACTCCATCCACCCCATAACTACTTTTCCTGGTCCATGTCACCCCATTGTGTTTTTGGCCCATTCATCTAACTCATTGTGCATCTACCCCATCCCTCTCACCCTCATCGTGTCAGCGCTAAGGAATTTGTTGGCGCTTTATAAATACTTGTAACTGTGTCCTCTCACCCTCTTTGTGTCTCCAGTCTCCATCCCTCTAACCCCAGTTGTGCCTCCCAATCCCTCTCTTCTTCATTGTGTCCCCCATCCATCTTATCCTCATTGAAGGGCTTAAAGGGCCAGTACCACCAAAAAAAATGTCCTTATTGTGTTTATTGATGTTGCTGATACCTTACATGTGTTTGTTTTTCTCTTGTATGTTTAGTTAAGAAAATATTTTCCTCTATATGTGTCACTGGGTGCATCCATTGTGTGATATTTTCCTCTATATGTGTCACTGGGTGCATCCATTGTGTGATATTTTCCTCTATATGTGTCACTGGGTGCATCCATTGTGTGATATTTTCCTCTATATGTGTCACTGGGCGCATCCATTGTGTGATATTTTCCTCTATATGTGTCACTGGGCGCATCCATTGTGTGATATTTTCTTCTATATGTGTCACTCGGTGCAACCATTGTGTGATATTTTCCTCTATATGTGTCACTGGGCGCATCCATTGTGTGATATTTTCCTCTATATGTGTCACTGGGCGCATCCATTGTGTGATATTTTCCTCTATATATGTCACTAGATGCATCTATTGTGTGATATTTTCCTCTATGTGTCACTGGCCGCATCTATTGTGTGATATTTTCCTCTATATGTGTCACTGGATGCATCCATTGTGTGATATTTTGTGTTGTATCTTTCCATCACTTGCTCCTCACTGTGTGGCTTTTGGTCATAGAATGGAGTGAATGGGTCAGAAGAAGTACAGAAAACCGACCTATTGACTTGCATGGTGTGGAATGTATGTAAACAACATCAGCAGGCAGGCCATTCAGTGTTGTTAGTCCATCTCTCAGATCTCATTCAGCTGCCATCTCTTATCTTGGGCAGCATTGACAACACAATAGGTCCCCTGCAGCCTTGTTTAACATCCCATCCCCCCCTCCATTGCCTCCTCACTACTGTTTTATCTTATATCACAGCTGTAAAGTGAAACTTGCCATAAGATTTTGAAGAATGTTGCATCATGGGAAAAATCCACAAAATGGAAACAGGAGATGTAAAAAAAGCTAACTGTATTTTTCCTTTTTACATGAAATTAATTCAAACAAAGAATAAAACAGCAGCAAGTGTTTTAAAAAGTGGGTTTTTTTGTGTGTTTTTATAAAGTGTTTTATAATGTGTTTTATATGTTTGTTTGTAACGCACAAGCAATCTAGTTATAGCTTATGTTAGTGAACGTGTCCCTTTAATTTGCAGGCAGATGGAAATAATGCCTTTTGTATAGAGTTAACAATTCTTGATTAACAGGATCTTTTAGGCATATTTCTTTAAAAAAAAAATATTTATTCTTTTCCAGAGTTTTTTCTTGTTTCTGTAACAGCCCTTTTTATTATCATTCATAGGATCTTATCAGGGTTATCCAAAGAGATCCGAATTGCTTGAGAAAGGTAACCGAACGCTGAAATTCAGCGTTCGGTTACCTTTCCTGGCCATTCGGCTATCCAGAGAGCAGGCAATTCGCCAAATACTGGTGAATTGCCTGAACATACGGTGCCTGTTCGAGGGCAGTGAAATCCCCATGAAAAAGCAATGCTTCGGCTATTCAGAGAACACAAACCAGCAGTGAAAGGTTCCCCTAATGCCCTGCCATTCGGTGGTTTAATTCGGCAAATTAATTCAGGAGAATCCCATAGGCTTCAATGTTAAAAATATTCCCGTATTAATTCAATATCTAATAAACCGTTCATTATAAAATTCTGCAGGAAAGAGTCTCTTTATTTATAGATTTTTTAGGATATTTTAAGCATTTTTCTGGATTTTTTTTTTTTTTAAAAGTCCTTTATTTTTTTTATTTTTTTTAACTTTACTTATTTTTTCTGTAACAGCCCTCTTTATTATCATTCCTTGGATTTTATATGTAAATTTCAGACATTTTCGCTCAGTAGTTTCTTTGCAAACAGCGTTTCACTTTCACATTCATACAAACTGTTTTCCTAATTTATTCACCTCACTCTGTCTGCAGTGTCGGCTTTTCTGGCGGCTTCGCTGCGTGTGATCGGCTCCTGCTCGGGTTTTTCCGGCGTCTTCGACGGGTTAATCCAGATGTTATTTCGGGTTTTCGGCGTGCATTCGGCGGGTTTTGCGGTTAGTTTTCGTCAGGTTTGCGGCAGCTTTTCCCTGCAATTCGGGGACCCTGTGGTGCTTGCTGAATACACCGCAGGGTCACCGAAATGGGATCGGCAAAAGGAACCGAATTGAAGAGAACGAAAAGTCACCGAACGTGCGGTGACTTTTCGAATCTCTTTGGATAACCCTGTATATGTCAATTCCAGGCATTTTCGTTCAGTAGTTTTTCTTTTTGCAAACAGTGTTTCAATTTTGACATTTTCAATCGTATTGTCCTTTTGGGGGGGCGGGTTTTACCCATCCGGCGGCTTGTTAGCTTTTTTTTGCGGCTGGTCGGCGCTGTGCTCGGCAGCTTGTCGGCTGCTTTTGGCTGTCCAACAGATTGGCGGCAACAGGTTGCTGGTGGGTATTGTGGCGGGTTGGCGGTGGCATTCGCCGGCCAGTTCGCTGCACTTGAAAACGAGAGAAATCTCAATGTATCCTTCCTGGTAAAATAATTTATAAATAATTAAATAGATAAAGTTCGGGGACCCTGCGTTGAATGCTGAATGCACCTCAGGGTGGGGAAATTTGATTCCCTGAAGTGCAGGGAATGTCAAAGCACCAAAATGTTGGCGACATTTCGGCGCTCTTTGAATAACCCCTTTTATCTTATTTTATCCATGACTTTATGTCTCTTAAATCATATATTTTTGTCTCTGTCTCTTCAGCGTTGTTTTTATTGCTTTTCTATTTTTTTGTTTGTTTTATTTTGTTTATACCCAGCGATTAACCGCAATACAACAGCCGTGCGGTAAAGGGCACGGAGATTTTGCCATTTTTTTTTGTCCCCAGTATATGTCAACATTGTTTTTAGAATCCTTTTATAGAAATTGTATTTCAGGGTAGCGGAGGTTTTTTTGTTGTGTATTAGTACTTTTGGAGATCGCCGCTTACGGCTCTCGCGGCTGAAAACTCAGCACAGATTCATCAGAGAAAGGGCATTTTTACTTCTTACATAAATTCTCGGCGCTGGGGTTTTTGCGCCGGGCGGTGACAGTAATTGAAACCTTTGCTTCCAGCTCCAGTCGGTGAGGACTGAATATTTCACGTTCATCGGCATTTAAGAAAAAAATAAAATTAAAATAAAGCATTTGCAGATTTTCAAAAATTGCAAAACTGTAACACTTAATAGTTTTTTATAAGAGACATGCTAAACCAGCGGTCTAGAACCTAGCCCCCCCCCCCCGAAGTTTTGGAACTACATCTCCCATGATGCTCAGCCACTCATTAGGCTGATTTAAGGGGTTATTCAGAGAGAGCCGATCTGACACCAAAATTTCACCGACCAGTACGGTGACATTTCGGGGCCGTTCGGCTATTCAGAAAGCAAATTTTGGCAAAATGCCAGTGAAATACGGTGTCTGTTCGGCGGCAGTGAAATCCCCTGTAGAGAAGCAATGGATAATCTATTCACAGACACCGAACAGCAGAGAAATGTCATTGAAATGCCCTGCTGTTCGATGTTTTCATTCAACAGGTTTAATCAGGCGAATCCCATAGGTTTCAATGTTAAAAATATTCCCGATTTTACTTAATATCTAATAAACCGTTTATCCTTTTAATTTGTAGCAAAAAGTCTCTTGATTTATTTAGTTTTTAGAATCTTATAGGCATTTTTCGGCAAAAAAAATTCCGATATTTTTTTTATGTATTTTTTTAAAATATTTTTTAATAGCGTTTTTTAATTTTTCTGTAACAGTCCTTTTATTATCATTCATAGGATCTTACAAGTAAATTCCAGACATTTTCATACAGTGGTTTTTTTAGCAAACAGCATTTAAATTTTGACACTTTCAATCATTTTTTTTTTATTATTACCCATCCGGCAGCTTGGCAGCTTTTTCTGAGGCCTGTCCGCGCTGTGTTCATCGGCTGCGTTTGACAGCTGTCCGGCGGGTTTGCGGCAGCTTTTTGGCGGGTTGGTGGTGGTGGGTTTGCAGCTGCTGCTGGTGGGTTTGTGATGGGTTGGCAGCGGCGTTCGGCGGCCGATTTGCTGCACTTCGTGGAATGCTGAATTCATGGGGTCAGCAAATCGGACGGCGAACCTGTGTGGCATTGTTCCCTCTGCCAGGATAATATGAATCAGGTACTCTGACTATTCATTACACATTTTTTTATTTGGTTTTATTGGTCTATTAAATTGTACATACAAATTGACGAGTAAAGATATACAATTGTGTATGCACCGGGGACATAGATCCTTTTGCTTCTGGATGCACAGGTGCCTTTTTTTTGTTTGTTTGTTTGTTTTTGTTCAGGTTATAAAGCAGATCTTAAAAACCCAGTCTGGTAAGGCTAGTGTCAGACGAACGCATTTTTCGCGCTGTCCGTGAAAAAGTGCGTTCGAGCGAATGGGCGTATTTTTTCACGGAATACGCGATAGCGGTCATACGATCTGCATTTTCGTCCGTGATTTTGTACGGATCATCAATAAAACTCTTTTTGCGTCTGGACGTTATGTTGGCCGGACATTAGCAGCGTCTGACATCTCCTAATCACACACACACGCCGCTATGCGGACGCAGCGCACTCTGTACGTCAGTACTAGCGGTATCACGTTCTCGAAAAAAAATGCATTTGTTTGCCTCTTGCGTTGCGCAGCCGCACTTTCGTGCGGCCGTACTTTGTATATTGCTCATCATTGGCCGTCATTTGCTGCTACTACGGCCGTGATAAAGTGCGGCTGCTCGCGCGTTCTCACTGCGTTCGTCTAAAAGAAGCATTTTAGCACATCTATCTCCTTTTTTTCTAATCATCTGGTTCACAGCAGGGGGGAGAGAGTTTTCGCCTTTGCTCAGTGTGGCAGAAAGAGGGGGGAGGAGATTGAGATCAGGTTACAGAGTGATAAGCAGGCTGGAATATGAAAAAAAGGCAAAACCTACTGTCACTCAACTTGAAAGGTACAACATTTTATTATCTGGCCAGCCTTTTCACAGATTTAACCCCTTCACTACCAAGATCAACTTTACCCGATTTGCAAGGCACCTCCTGGTTCCCTGACATCGTGTATAGTCGATATGGTGATCCACAGGAGCAATGCAAATGAATTTTGTTCATTACAAATGAAATTTATTTGCGTTTGGGCTACAGAACATGCCCCTAAAGTTTTAGCCGTGTGGGCATGGGTCTGAATGACGTCTCCCCAGCTGATTCTGCACAGAGACCTGAACTGCAGTAACTCCTTTTGGCCAGCAGGTGGCGACATCTCCCTGCCAAATAGGTTATCACAGTAAAGAATACACTGGGAATATTCCCAAATATGATTTTCCAAAAAAAAAAAGAAAAAACAGGTTTCTAACAGTGGTTTTCCAGAAAATTCATTGATAGTGAAGGGGGTTAAAGAGAATCGTGATGCGGTTGTAATAGATAAAGTATATTTGGCTGACAATTAAACATTTCCAGTCTAGTGGCCTTCACGCTTCTTCACGAACCAGTACGGGGAAACATATCTATTCACTATGAAGAGGGACAAACCCCCCAAAATATTCTGGAATTGATCATCAAAGAAGACCTAGTGCTCCCTATACATCCTGGTAACGTTACCTCCTTAAAAGTCCCAGAATTAGGGTCAGAACCAGAAGTTGAAAGCCCATGATGTATTCATGGACCTAGGGATGCCCACCCTGAGCGATGCCTCCTGAGGTGGTGGTATCAACCACAGTGCATCGCGTTGAGCATGAAGCTCCGTTATTGGCTTACGGAGACCAAAACTGGAGCTTCCGAGCCTCGACTAGAGGAAATGCAACTTAGCTCCACCCCCTAGTGTGCCACTTCCTGTGTGAAGGTGGTGCGGCATGCCAAGGGGTAGAAGAGACTGAGTGTTCCAGCAACAAAAGTGACGGAACGGAGCCTCTCGCATTTGGGAAAGGGAGGAGGAGGGGAACAGGTCCTCTCACTTTAGGGAAGGGGAGCATGTGCCACGTTGTCTATTTGGAGGGGTGGTTGGAGTAGCTGGGGGGTCTGCCCACTAGTTCACTAGTTCAGTTTTGTGATGGCCGCCTCTCCTTGCTATCAGCATTGTTGCTGCTGGAATCCCTTTTCTATGGGATGTTTAATTGGACTTTTCGTAAAATTTTGTGAGGTTTTTCTTGCTGCCTATTTTTATATTTTTTATTTTTACAATCTTTGCCAATATAAAAAAGCGGAATGTCCCGTGCGTGTTTTTTGCCATCAGGACATCCCTTCCATTACTTCATCCGGCATGCAGTAAATCAGAGCTGAGTCAGGCGATCGGCGCCTTTGCGTTTACGTTTGGGGAGTTTTCTTGAGAACATTAAGCGAGTTGAATTTGTTTGTCTTGTATGAATAAAACTACCCGGCAAACGCCCTTTAATGTGTTTTCCACTCCCTCCTGGGATGGCTGCACTTTATATGAGCTCACACGCCATTCGGGAAAGTGAGAAGCTGCCAGGCAGAAGCTCCAAATCCTCCTCAAAATAGATGCTGAGAAGATACACGACCTAGGACGGCCAGAGGGGACCACTTCAAGACCCGACGGACCTGTCAATGAAAAGCCTCCTTCCAATCAAACCGAAATCTGAAGATTATTCTTGCTGCACTACCGAGACCACTCTACAGGCAACAATTTAACCTTCTATAAAGACTGAACTCAAACATAACTCCAGGTTGGTGCCTACTTTGCTCTTGTAGATCCATCACTACCATGACGACTCCTTCAGAGGATAAGGAAGACCAACTGGACCCTCAAGAAACGGCAACCACCACTGGAGTAACGGACAATTTTTTGGGAAACACCCAGATCCATGGGTTAAGCCACTTGCAGTCCTCGTTCCCCATCATCCACCGATGCCTATGGACGGCAGCCTTCCTGACAGCTCTAGGTCTTTTGCTGACGTGGTCCTTTGAAAGCTTAGGCTACCTGATGTCCCATCCTGTCCACACCAACGTCAAGATGACTTGGGTGAGTCAGCTGCCGTTCCCCGCCGTTACTCTCTGCAGGATCCAATCGATGACCCGAGCAGCTTATGGTGATTCTGGGCTGAATTCTACATTGGCCCATCACCGTCCAAAGGCGATGGACAGTCAACACCTCCTGAGCTTGTCCAGTCAACTGGAGCATCCTATAGACGACATGCTGATCAAGTGCTGGTTCCGCGGCAAAACGTGCTCAAGCCAAGACTTCACACCAGTGAGTTCCCTTGTCCCTGGTGGACTTTTCTCTCCCCCTTTTGGACTTTCTACAAAAGGCCCCTAGGCAGTGAGTTGTGGTGAACTGGCAACACAATGTTGACGTTGTAAGCCACAGGAGACATATCGATAAAGTTCTCAAACTCGTTTAGTTTGCCCATTTTATCAGTTTTGCTTCTTTGCACCAAGATCTGAAACTTGTTTCTCAAATCAGACCCGAGTTAACTCAATTCAACCTTCTACGGCATCGATGGGGAACCTTGGCACCCCAGATGTTTGAAGTTACATGTCCCATGATGCTTAGTCACACATAAGCCTGGCTGAGCAGCATCATGGGACTTGTAGCTCAGAAATATCTGGGGTGCCAAGGTTCTCCATCTCTATTTTAGCGATTAGTATTCCCTGAGCCAGGGGTCCGCAACCTTGGCCCTTCAGTTGTTTTGGAACTACATTTCCCATCAGGCTCCCTCATTCGAATGAGTTGCTGAGCATTATGGGAGATGTAATTCCAAAACATCTGGAGGGCAAAGGTTGCTGACCTCTGCCTGAAGAAGCTGTGAAGAGGTGGAGAGCTGCAAGGGAACTTTATATTTTATTCCAAAATAGTCAAAGCAAAGATCTCTATTTTTATTTTAAATTCAACTATTATGGTCTAAAATGTTCAATTCAACTGTTTAGTGAATATACCCCCGGTGTCTTTTTGTTTACTCCTCTCTGCTTCATTCACCTTTCAGATGCCATTTATCCTGGATAGATGCAGATCAGATCATGTTATTAAATAAAGCCAGCGTTTACGTTTTAACATACACAATATACGAGAGCTATCAATTCCTCGCTGCTCCATATCCTTACGCTGCTCCATATCCTTACGCCGCTCCATATCCTTACGCTGCTCCATATCCTTACGCTGCTCCATATCCTTACGCTGCTCCATATCCTTACGCTGCTCCATATCCTTACGCTGCTCCATATCCTTACACTGCAGCTGGAATCAGGCTACAACTTAGGCTAGGGTCAGACTAACGCATTTTTCGCGTTGCCCGTGAAAAAGTGCGTTCGAACGAACGTACGTATTTTTTCCCGGAATACGCGATAGCGGTCATACGATGCGCCGTTTCGTCCGTGATTTTGTACGGATCATCAATAAAACACTTTTTGTGTCTGGACGTTATGTTGGCCGGACGTGTGCAGCGTCTGACGTCTCCTAATCACGCACACACGCCGCTATGCGGACGCAGCGCACTCTGTACGTCAGTAGTAGCGGTTTGACGTTCTCGAAAAAATGCGTTCGTTGGCCACTTGCGTTGCGCGGATGAACTTTCGTGCGGCCGTTCGTCGTATGTTCCCCGGCATTGGACGTCATTTGCTGCTAGCACGGCCGTGATTTCGTGCGGCTAAGGCTAGGGTCAGAGTGGGGCAGTCGGAACGCGCGTGCAGACGCACTAAATCACGGCGGCAGTAGCAGCACATAACGGCCAATGACGGCCAATATACGCAGTACGTGCGTACGAAAGTGCGCCGACACCACGCAACCGGCAAATGAACGCATTTTTATCAGAACGTGAAACCGCTGCTACTGACGTACAGAGTGCGCTGCGGCCGCATAGCAGCGTGTGTGCGTGATTAGGAGACGTCAGACGCTGCTAGTGTGCGGCCAACATAACGTTCAGACTGCCGGATTTCCCTAGACTTCTTTTCACCCCATCGTCATGAAATACGTCCAGAATTGCGCATCGTCTGACCACTTAAGCGTATTCCGTGAAAAAATGCGTGCGCACGCATCGACGTACATTTTGACGGTGGCTGCAGAAAATGCGCTCATCTGTCCCTAGCCTAAACGCACGTGAAAAATGCGTTCGTCTGACCCTAGCCTTAGGCTTTGCCAGACACATATAATGTATTCATGCTGATGGGCAGTGCATGAAAAATGCCACCCCGCAACATGTATAATCCATACGCTGCAGGTAAGGAATCAAAAAGTAATCCCAGGTGACCTGCCTTGATTTCCTTCCTGCAGCATATGAATTATACATGTTGCAGGGCAGCACTTTTTCCCTGTGCTCCCCCTCTGCATGAAATAGTAATACGTGTCCAGGAAAACCTACTTCAACTCCTGTTACGCCATTAAGGATGAGGAGTTTTCAGACTATAGACATTAGGGGTTATTCACAAAGTGCCGGTGTTTGCCGATATTGCAGCACTGACAAATACCGGCATTTCACAGAAGTAAAATGAAAAGAGCAACAGGAGAAGATTCGTTGTGAAGCTTCCACTGTCACTCTTTTAGGATTTTAGTTTGGTGAAACATACACAGGGTTATTCAGAGAAAGGTGAAAACCAGGAGAACTGGCAGGAGAAGAGAACAATCTAGAATAAATAGCCGATTTGGAAAGTGAGATAAATGGGAGAATTTTTCTGGTTTGGCTATTTTGACCTAGAATTTTCACTTCTCTAGTCATTCTCCTGGTTTTCACCTCTCTCTGAATAACCCTGACAGTGTTGCAATTTACCAGCAATGTTTGCCAGCATTTTATTATTTATTATTATTAATCTTTATAAAGCGCCAGCATATTCCGCAGCGTTGTACAATAAGCACAGTATAGACGGGGTTACAATACATTGAACAACATTTTGACAAACAGTACAGGAGGAAACGAGGGCCCTATTCCTGTGGGAACTCACCATCTAGGAGAGATGGGGGTGGAAACAGGAGGAGAGGATTGCAAGATGAGTGATGGACTGCAAGGTGAGAGTGATGGGCTTCAAGGTGAGAGGGATGGACTGCAAGGTGAGAGGGATGGACTGCAAGGTGAGAGTGATGGGCTGCATGGTGAGAGTGATGGACTGCAAGGTGAGAGTGATGGATGCAAGGCAAGAGTGATGGACTGCAAGGTGAGAGTGATGGACTGCAAGCTGAGAGTGATGGGCTGCAAGCTGAGAGTGATGGACTGCTAGGTGAGTGATAACTGCAAGGTGGGAGTGATGGGCTGCAAGGTGAGAGTGATGGGCTGCAAGGTGAGAGTGATGGACTGCAAGGTGAGAGTGAATGGCTGCAAGGTGAGAGTGATGGGCTGCAGGGGGGAGAGTGTTGGGCTGCAAGGTGAGAGTGATGGACTGCTAGGTGAGAGTGATGGGCTGCAAGGTGAGAGTGATGGACTGCTAGGTGAGGGTGATGGGCTGCAAGGTGAGAGTGATGGGCTGCAACGTGAGAGTGATGGACTGCTAGGTGAGAGTGATGGGCTGCAAGGTGAGAGTGATGGGCTGCAAGGTGAGAGTGATGGACTGCTAGGTGAGAGTGATGGACTGCAAGGTGAGAGTGATGGACTGCTAGGTGAGAGTGATGGGCTGCAAGGTGAGAGTGATGGACTGCTAGGTGAGGGTGATGGGCTGCAAGGTGAGAGTGATGGGCTGCAACGTGAGAGTGATGGACTGCTAGGTGAGAGTGATGGGCTGCTAGGTGAGGGAGATGGACTGCTAGGTGAGAGTGATGGGCTGCAAGGTGAGAGTGATGGACTGCTAGGTGAGAGTGATGGACTGCTAGGTGAGGGTGATGGACTGCTAGGTGAGGGTGATGGACTGCTAGGTGAGAGTGATGGGCTGCAAGGTGAGAGTGATGGACTGCTAGGTGAGAGTGATGGGCTGCAAGGTGAGAGTGATGGGCTGCAATGTGAGAGTGATGGGCTGCAATGTGAGAGTGATGGGCTGCAAGGTGAGAGTGATGGGCTGCATTTGCAACAAAGACAAGACAAACCTTTAATGTTCCGGCCATAGAGCAAGTAAACAATCACCATGGAAATACTTCTAAAATAAACAACAGAATGACCTGGTTCCGGCTGACAGCCCCAGGTTTAGAACTGTGCCCCCCGAATTACTGTAACTCTCACCATGTTCTGAAACAAGGATACAATGTAGTCAATTTGCCAGACTATAGGGGTTATTCACTAACTTCCGAATTGCACCTTATCAGACCTGAGTGGGGACCACTAATGTTGCTGCCTGTTCTCAGTGACCTCATTTTATTTATGTTCAATATGAAATCTAAACTTTGCTCTCCTCGACTCATAGTCCCAAACAGTGCTTCCAACCCTGCTCCTCAGGTCCCTCTAACAGGACAGGTTTTAAGGATTCCCTTGAGGAAAGGCAGACTGAATCCTGCAATCACTGAGCAGCAAATCCTATCACCTGTGCTGTGCATCACATATCCTGCAAACCTGGCCTGTTAGGGAGACCTGAGGACCAGGATTGGGGACCACTGCACTAAGCTGACAATTCACAAAATACTGTCAATCAGGCGGCAAAATATATACCGAAAATGTCCCTAGAAGACTGTTGTGTCTTCCATTCACAGGACATCGAATTGCACTGAAATTCGGGCACAATGCGCTGATGGTGGGAATGCTGCGCTACATCATGGAATTGCTCTTTTTTGTACAATAAGAGCTGAATAATTGATGGGTGAATTTATTGAGGGAATAATGCAGAGCTGTTGCACTTTTGCTCCTATTACAAACTGAAAGGGACATTCTAGTTGTTTTTGGACTTTCCCTAAAACAATTTTTTCAGGTCTATTCAAAGAAAAGTGAACCTCAGGAGAATGACTGGAGAAGTGAAAATTCTAGGTCAAAATAGCCAAACCAGAAAAATTCTCCCATTTATCTCACTTTCCAAATCAGCTATTTGGTCTAGATTGTTCCTTTCTCCTGCCGGTTCTCCTGAGTTTCACCTTTCTCTGAATAAACCTGATTGTGTTAAAACAAGTAATTTCCTAATTTGCATTTTTTTATTTATCTCTTAGTGCGCTATTCCTGTTTAACTTCTCCCTCCTGACTTAAAGGGATATTCTATTGAAATATAGAGTTTCCTTTTTCACCCATAAATAATTGGGCAGATCCTGCTGACAGCCTCTGTCCAACTAATTTTTATTCTTTTCGGGTGATTTTACGCACCTTTTCCCCCTTGCCGCGCGCTGCTCCTCCTCTTCAGCTCAGGGATTCCCGAACTCAGAAGTCCCTGAAGCTTTTCTGCACGATTTGTGCTCCTATACAAATTGCGCAGCGCTACGGAACTCGCACACTTTACGTACACATGTTCCGTAGCGCCTGCGCAGAGCGATGGATCGGAGCTGCACGCGCATGCACAGATCTGATCCATCGCTGCCTCTCTGGGAACGCTCGCTACAGCGATTGGTCTCAGAGGGTGACGACGGCCGCTCTCTGTGTGTGACATCACTAGTGACCGATCTGGTGACCCACAGCCGGGAAATTAAAAAATCCCGGCTGCTGGTGACGCTGGGTGGGGGGGAGGAAATTCTACTTCTTAACACAGCAATATAACCACAATGGGGGTCGCTTCTCACATCCTGGCCACTTTAAAACGATGAAGGGGTCAGGAAGAGTAGCGTGTCCCATTAAACACATTGGGCTCTATTACATTCTTAACGCAAAAACGCACGGTAAACGCGTGAATTTTTGCGCGAAGCATTAAAAACGTTAACGCGCGTAAATTAACGCTGGTATTACAATCCTCGCGCATTTTTTCATCCGTCAAAAAATAACGCGCGTAAAAAAGACACGCAAAAACGCGCGCGCATTAACGTTGCGCGCATAAATCGGTGTGCGGACTGTTTTTTCACGCCATTCAGTCAATCAGAATTAAGAACCTTAATTGCCTCACGTTAAGTTTCTGCACCTGTCAAAGTCAGTCTGCGCATATATGCTGCATCAATAAAAAAACACGCACAACTGCTCAATTTTATAGTTTGGGTATGTGTAGAATGTGTAACTATACTTTGCTGTATTTTTTTTTCGTGCTGGTGTTTTTAGTTTCGGCCAGGACGTTCAGATTTGCCGTTACCACCAGCTTTTAAAAGACGTTAAAATTATGCGCGCAAACACTGTGCGTTAAATTTTGCGCATCGATTGTAATACCATCCGCGTACCAGCGCACAAACACAATTGCGCTCACAATGTTAAGTATAGGACGCGCGCAGTACATTACGCTCGCGCATCATTCGCGCAGGTTCACCCACGGTAGACGTTAATGCGCATTTTTTGCACGGACATTGTAATATGACGTTCAGCGCAAAGGGTTTTTCCCCTCGCGTTAATGCATTTTTGCGCACGCGTTAACGTTTGCGCGGAGAATGTAATAGAGCCCTTACACGTTACTTAAATACAGAAAAAATGGCGTCGCGCCCATACTCACTTATTTTCGGAGCGGCAGCAACTGCCAGGAGTAACAGCCCAGTCAATGTATAAAACATAACAAGGAAAAAGAGTGTCATCTGCGCTCGTTTCTATGTGTTCCATGTACAACAAAAATGAGGTTTTTGTTTGTTTCAATGGCCATTGCAACGTAAGCTCACTCGCCACTTCAAGGCACCTCTTTAGAGTGAGTACCTAACAATTGTAACCAAAAGGCCGCTCTACTGAGCAGCTCCAAGCCCCTCCAGCTGCTTTTCAGCGAAGGAGAGGCAAAGATGGTGGGTTTTATTTATACACGCACCAAACACTTCCCATTTGGGATCAAAAACAAAAACATGGAAAGAGGAACAGCTGCAGAACGACGGACTGGTGTTACAAGCATGATATACATAAATGTAGCGAGTGGGCTTACGTTGCAATGGCCATTGAAACAAACAAAAACCTCATTTTTGTTGTACATGGAACACATAGAAACGAGCGCAGATGACACTCTTTTTCCTTACACGTTACTTGCCAGCTAAGCCCCGGCAAATAACACAATGTATCCAGTCTGGGCAAAGAAGACACCTCCACACTCCTGTGATCTCATGTTTAAGCGACTGAATCCTAACTTGAGTTATTTGTCGATTTATTCCAGGTGTTCACAAGATACGGGAAATGCTACACCTTCAATGCCGACAAGAACCACCCGAAGGTGACGAGGCAGGGAGGAATGGGGAACGGGCTGGAGATCATGTTGGACATCCAACAGGAGGAGTACCTGCCCATCTGGAGGGAGACCAGTAAGCGCATGATAACGTCCTGTGTCGCACTCGGCGACGGGTTTTGCGATACGCACTGATTTCAATTAACACGACATGACACGACGACCTGGAAACAGGATCCGAACTAACGCAAGGTCTATACAGTGTCCTCTTAGGGCAGCGTTCAATAACCTTAACCCCCCCCTGATGTTCTGCAACTACATCTCCCATAATGCTCTGAGGTGACTAGACATCATGGGATAGGTAGATCCAAAACATCTGGGGGGCCAAAAGTGGTGATCCCAGCCTTAGGGAGAGACGATCCCGTTAAAATCTCTTCGCGAGACGTAACGCAGTGTGTGGAACAGTGAAATTACCGGCTGGCGCTGCTGAAAGTGGCTGCGCCCGCAGCTAATGCTCATTAACCCCCTGTGTGTGTATTTCAGCCCTGGTGTAAACATAACCAGAGCCGTGATAGCTCCATAGACTTCACCTGCTCAGGGAAGTTACACCAGGGTTCACGTGTCGTTATGAGCGTCACACCGGTTTTTAGGAGGGGTTACATTTCCCAGGTTTGCTCCTAGATGTTACGTTTATTCATGGCCTTGGAATAGTTCGCTATTCTCGCGTCTCTTAACGACTTGCGCTTCCCGGTTAAGCATAGGAGAAACGAGTACAGTAAGGAACGTAAGCCGCGAGACGCTAGGGTCGGAACGTCTCCTTTAACGTCGAGGCTGGAATAGGACGTGAAAATATTAAGCTGATAACGTCTGGCGTTATGTTGTGCATCTTGAAAACTGAGCTTAATGACAGCCTTAGAATAGGGCTCTTAGTATTAAACAGAACAGATACTGACGCGACGTCTCTCAGTTTCAGACGAGATAATTGCGTTGATGCTAAACCGCAAATAGCCGGATGTCCCAGATGTTCCAGCCATACAAAGCTTTTCTATTTACTGTTACTTATTCTCAGAGTGTTATTTACTGGTGAATAATTAATGTGTTTGGATGACCAGGGATACTAATTACAGCAGCCGCAATTACCCGGAGAGATCCTCAGCGCCTTAACAAACCTTAATGGAAGCGCAGGTCGGCATCACACGCCTATCTTGACCTCAGCTGGTGCCATCTATTTCCTTTTTAGACGAAACCTCATTTGAAGCTGGCATCAGGGTGCAGATCCACAGCCAGGACGAGCCTCCCTACATCCATCAGCTTGGGTTTGGTGTTTCCCCAGGATTCCAGACCTTTGTCTCTTGCCAAGAGCAGAGGGTGAGTAATAATAACTGTGATATGAAAGAGGGGTGAGAGGGCGCGTAGAGCAAAGTAACACAAATGCGGACATTATGAGTCTAGACATTCACTTTGTATCAACTTTGCTGCAGAGGAGCTCTGTGATACACTCATACACACCGCACATTACTGTGAGTTTTATTGCTGTGGAGCTCTGTGATATTGCTGTGGAGCTCTGTGATACGCTCGTACACACTGCACATTACTGTGAGTTTTATTGCTGTGGAGCTCTGTGATGCACTCATACACACCGCATATTGCTGTGAGTTTTATTGCTGTGGAGCTCTGTGATGGTTCATACACACTGCACATTACTGTGAGTTTTATTGCTGTGGAGCTCTGTGATATGCTCGTACACACTGCACATTACTGGGAGTTTTATTGCTGTGGAGCTCTGTGATGGTTCATACACATTGCACATTACTGAGAGTTTTATTGCTGTGGAGCTCTATGATACGCTCATACACACTGCACATTATTAGTTTTATTGCTGTGGAGCTCTGATTCGCTCGTACACACTGCACATTACTGTGAGTTTTATTGCTGTGGAGCTCTGTGATATGCTCATACACACCGCATATTGCTGTGAGTTTTATTGCTGTGGAGCTCTGCGATATGCTCATACACACCGCACATTACTGTGAGTTTTATTGCTGTGGAGCTCTGTGATACTCTCATACATACCACACATTACTGTGAGTGTTACTGCTGTGGAGCTCTGTGATAAACTCATACACACTGCACATTACTTTGAGTTTTATTGCTGTGGAGCTCTGTGATGCACTCATACACACTACACATTACTGTGAGTTTTATTGCTGTGGAGCTCTGTGATACGCTTGTACACACTGCACATTACTGTGAGTTTTATTGCTGTGGAGCTCTGTGATATGCTCATACACACCGCATATTGCTGTGAGTTTTATTGCTTTGGAGCTCTGCGATATGCTCATACACACCGCACATTACTGTGAGTTTTATTGCTGTGGAGCTCTGTGATACGCTTATACATACCACACATTACTGGGAGTTTTATTGCTGTGGAGTTCTGTGATGTTTCATACACACTGCACATTACTGAGAGTTTTATTGCTGTGTAGCTCTATGATACGCTCATACACACTGCACATTATTAGTTTTATTGCTGTGGAGCTCTGGTTCGCTCATTCACACTGCACATTACTGTGAGTTTTATTACTGTGGAGCTCTGTGATACGCTCATACCCATCGCACTTTAGTGTGAGTTTTATGGCTGTGGAGCTCTGTAATACCCTCATACACACCGCACATTACTATGAATTTTATTGCTGTCAAGATCTGTGATACGCTCATACACCCCGCACATTATTAGTTTTATTGCTGTATTGATACAGGATTAAATCAAGGAATTAACGTATACAGCATAAGTCATATATAATATATATAACCACAATTAAACAGAGCCTTTTCCTGGCAGAATATGCTCTCGTTTTAATTATTTTAATAATCATGCTCAGGAAAGTACAATAAATACAATCCAGCACTTACGGGATCCATATTTAATGACCCTGGTTATAGCTTTCATATGGAGACATCATTAAAGGGTTAAAATGAACACATAAATACACAATGTAATTCCCCATACAGTTTGAATATATCTGACTGTTTGCATCTATTATTGGAGACTGTATCCGGATGATACTTTCCCATTCTCTGATACTGCTCCACACACAGGACACGGCATCAATCGGTGACTATAGGTTACTGGACTACATCTCCCATCATCCCTCCCCAGGTTTGGGCTTGCAGGTGACTATGGGAGTTGTGGCCCAGCACTGGCATGTAGGTTGCTTTTTGACATCTCTCCTATGTGATCTCGATACAGCTTCTAACAATGTATCCCCGGCTCCAGGTTATCTTCGTGATGTGGTTCTTAGTTTGTGTTCATTGTAAAACGTAAGATGTTAATATCTCCTATGTCTCTCTGCATCCTTTTCTCATTCTTAGCTGACTTATTTGCCCCAGCCGTGGGGTAACTGCAGGGCCAGCATGCCGCGGGAGCAGTTTTTGCCGGGTTACAGCACATACAGTATCTCAGCCTGTCGCCTGCAGTGCGAGAAGGAGGCCGTGATGCGAAACTGCAACTGCCGCATGGTGCACATGCCAGGTAAAGCGCGGCGGACACCCCACGGAAAATATTATTCAACCCTGGAGGCAGTTGTGAAAATATTAACCCTTTAATTACTTATCACAATTTATTTATATATATATATATATTCAAAAGTATCATCAGGTATATCCTGATGAAAGCCTCGGGGAGATGCTGAAACGTCGATTTTTATTTGGATTGAATAAAGAATCTTTACAGTCCTGGAGTGCCACCGTGATTCTGTGAATTGCATCTTATATATATATATATATAACAGTTGTGGTGGAGGACAAAAGGTGAGATAAAAAGCCTCCACACTATAATAAGTGTGTTTATTATTGCAGAAGCCACCTGCACATCACAGCAATTCAATGAATTGCATCCCAGAGCTCCTGTGCCACATTCCCCATGTGCAGCAAGGAATTTTGGGTAGGATATGCAAATGACATCTGTCTCACTTTTATGCATCCTGGATCTGTTAACCTCCCTGGCGGTCTAATTTTTTCAAAATTTCGCGTTTAGAAGCGTCTCAATTTTTTTTTAAAGGAAACGTGTTTTTGTACATAGTTAGCCTGTAATAATTAGGAATCACGCACTGAAATCCGTGCAAGCAAGAATCCTTACTGGTAAAATCCTTTATAATTAAATAAATAAATATAGTAAATACACGGAGTCCGATAAAGTTTGAAACACGAAATAATAATTTATTATCCCAAAAATAATTATCTAAAATAATGCAAATAAATGATATTCAATAAAATACAACAAAAAACACTGAAATCGGTCTGCAAACAAGGATGAGACGATGTATGGTCTGTTTCTTATCCTGTACTGCCACCTAGTGGCCTTCATAAACATTGCACTTTGGATTACAGTGTTTTATGAATTTTTTCTAAGTTTGCTGTTGGTCCCGCCCCCTGCATCCTGTGACTCGCAGGGAGCCTTACCAGGAAGCAGCTTCCTGCGATCACACTGCGGGGGACAGCGAGGGAGCGCAGGAGGAGGTGAGTATGCATCCAGCCCGAGTGTGGCTCGGGGTTACCGTTTGCGGTAGTGAAATTTAACTCCGAGTCACACTCGAGAATACCACCAGGGAGGTTAATATACAGAACCCTAAAATCAATGCATGCCTAGCTCCTGCTGATGAGGGTCCAACAAACCCGAAACAGAGCTGTCCTAGGAGTGGTTTTGACCAGTTGCAGAAACCTTATCTCTGCTAGAAAGCCACAGTGTGGCATAGCATTGATTTTAGGGTTCTGTGTAATAACAGATCCAGGATGCATAAAAGTGAGACAGAGGTCATTTGCATATCCTACCCAGAATTCCTTGCTGCATATGGGGAACGTGGCACAGGAGATCTGGGATGCAATTCATCGAATTGCTGTGATGTGCAAGTGGCTTCTGCAATAATAAACGCACTATATAAATATATATATATATTTAAAATATTTTATAATCATCATTAATAAAGCTCCAACACCTACTGCAATTGCTCTGCAACATAAAACGGGGTAGGAAATACTGCAAAAATTACGAAAAAAAACATTATAGACTGCACAAGAGGTGGTCTAGTCATAGGAACAAACGCTGAGATTTATAGACAATCATTCAATCTTGGGGCTCGTTGACATTACGTGAATCTCACGCCAGATATGGCTCAGTTGGTTAATGCACCAACTGTAGAGCTCAGTCTAAAGCCTCAACAGGGCCGATGGTCTATGCGCTATTCCAAGATTGTTTAAAAAATACCGTTAACTTATTTAACAAGAAAATATGAGTAAAAATCGATTTTTTAGCATTATGGCTTCCTTGGCAATGGCTCAGCCATATGTGGGTGGTTTCCAAGCCCATATCCAACATATACACAGGGCTGGATTTACAATCAGGCAAAGTAGGCATGTAGGCAAAGTAGGAGTGCCTTGCCCTGTAAAACTAGAAAAAAATACTTAAAACTTTATTTTTTTAGTTTTCCCTGTAAGGCTAGCGTCAGACGAACGCAGTCATCACGTCCGTGTCGCCGCACAGTTTAACGTCTGTCGTAGCATTGATTTCTGATCAATAGAGACCAACACACGAAGTACGTGCGCACCGAACTGCCCACGCAGGTGGCAACGGACGCCATCTAGGCCTCGACGTAAAAGCGCTATGACGGAGACCCAGAGTGCGCCGCGTCCTCGTAGCGGCCTGTGTGTGTGATGACGCGAGGTTAGACGCAGCGCATTTGCAACGTTTATCACGTTGACGCTCAGACGTTTTTCCGGTCTGACTGACTGCACCTGTCTTTTAATTATAATTAATTTTGTTTCTCATATTTCCCTTTTTATTTCTACGTCCGTCAAAAAAAAACAGACCATGTGGTGTCTACAGTATCTTCCGTCAGTACGTACGTCCGTTATGCACGCAAGCAGAGTGCGCTCAGACTGCGCTCGTCTGACATTAGCCTTAAAGATAAAAATGATAAAAGCCCAAAATCTATTTTTTTTTTCTAGTTTTACAGAGAACGCCACACCCTGTGGTGGTCACCTGTCTCTATAACACTAAAATAAATAAAAAAAAATGTAAAAGAAATGAAAAAAAAAATAGTTGTAAAAAAAAAAAAATATGATTTTAAAATTGGGATTTATTTATTTTAATTATTTTACATACTTTTTTTCCCTTCTGTGATTGGGCAACTTTCTCACCTTTCTGTATAAAACAAAAAATATCACAATTAACAAATTTTATTTTAGTTTTATACAGAAAGGTGAGAAAGTTGCCCAATCACAGAAGTGAAAAAAAGTATGTAAAATTATTAAATAAAATACAATTTTAAAAAATATTTTTTTTTTTTTTTTACAATTTCTTTTACTTTTTTTTATTTTAGTGTTACAGAAAATTACATCTATAGAAACAAAAAATATCATAATTAACAAATTTTATTAAAAGTTTCTATAGTCTGAGTTCTGTCCCGTTCCCATTGGTTATTGGGAAGCGGTGCTTATATAAATGATTGTAATAATAATAAGGAAATAATGAGATTATGAATGTCTGTGAGGATTGGATTTGCTATGAAACAGCCCTTGGTTAATATTTGCAGCACGTTTATCATTGGTGCAGGTTTCTGTGCAGCGTTTGCGTTTATAGAGTCAGCGCTTACACATCTGCTTATTTTTATTATAGGATTACACAAAAAGGGAAATAAACGTAAAAATATATAAAATTCCTGCAGTAGGCACATGCAACAAAACATACAGGGTTATTCAAAGAGATCCGAATTGCTGGCGAAATGTAAGCGGACATTGAAATTCAGCGTGCGGTTTACCTTTCCTGGCCATTCGGCTAGTCAGAGAGCAGGCAGTTCGCCAAATGTTGGCGAATTGCCTGCACATACGGTGCCTGTTCGGTGCCTGTTCGAGGGCAGTGAATCCCCATAAAAAAGCACTGCTTCGGCAATTCAGAGAACACAAACCAGCAGTGAAAGGTTCCCGAAATGCCCTGCCATTCGGTGGTTTCATTCGGCAGGTTTATTCAGGCGAATCCCATAGGCTTCAATGTTAAAAATATTCCCGTTTTAATTCAATATCTAATAAACCGTTCATTATAATATTCTGCAGTAAAAAGTCTTTATTTTTAGATTTTTTTAGGATCTTTTAAACATTTTTTGGGGTATTTTGTTGCGAAAAAAAATCTTTTTTTTTTTTTTAAATCGTTTGTTATTTTTTCTGTAACAGCCCTTTTTATTATCATTCATTGGATTTTATATGTAAATTTCAGACATTTTCGCTCAGTAGTTTCTTTGCAAACAGCGTTTCACTTTTCAAACATTGAAGCGTACTGTTTTTTTTGGTTTTTTTCACTCCATTCGTCTGCGGTGTCGGGGTTTTCCGGCGGCTGCTCTGCGCTGTGATCAGCTCCTGCTCTGGTTTCTCCGGCGTGTTCAGAGGGGTTAATCCATATATTTTTGCGGGTTTCGGTGTGCGTTCGCCGGATTTTGTGGTGAGTGTTCGTCGGGTTTGCGGCAGCTTTTCCCTGCATTACGACGGCCCTGTGCTGCTTGCTGAATATACCGCAGGGTTGCCGAAATGGGATCGCTGAATCGCACCGAATTGAAGTGAACGATAAGTCACCGAACGTGCGGTGCCTCTTCGATTCTCTTTGAATAACCCTGACAGAAAAGGATTAAGTCAGCAATATCCGTGATGAACAAGACACACGCGAGTCATGTCGTTTGTACGAACACTGTTGCTCATGATAACGGAATCAGCAAATAATAACCTCAGTATTGTAATGTTACTGTAACAAGAAGCCGTCGTTGCATTCCCTGCACTGATCTAGAACAGGTCAGGGTAATCATTTATGGTTTTGTTCCCTCACAGGTAATGAAACGATCTGCTCTCCCAATGTGTACATCTCGTGCGCAGATCATGCCTTAGGTACGTTTGCACCGACTGCACCAATTACAGAGAAATGTTTCTTTCAGGCAAAGAGCCGACTTGTTATGCAACTTGATTAGGCTCCCCGTCACTCAGACCTGTTCCTTTTCTCAGACTCTACAGCAGAAGATCCCAGTGACAGGTGTACCTGCCCCATGCCCTGCAACCTCACACGCTTCGGCAAGGAGATTTCGATGGTCCGAATCCCCAACAAGGGTTCCGCCACTTACCTGGCTCGGAAGTACAACAAGGACGTGTCCTACATCAGGCAAGTGAGGAAAAGCCCGAGGGATACTTAACCCTTTCACTGCTGAGGACGTGTGGGGAACGTCCTCATTGACTCCTAAGGAAAGATAGGGGTGGAGATCAGGGTTCCTTTGAACCCAGATATCTCCCGACTGTTTTCAGCTAACAGGGTCATGTTTGGTATCATTAGAAAGGATGGGCTTTCCAATGATACCAAACATGACCATGTTTAAAGTTATGAAACAAAATAATAACAATAATAATAAAGAAAAGAAAAAGGTGTTTTTTTAAGACGTGAAATGGCTCAGCAGTGAAGGGGTTAAGCCAACCCTAGGGCTCGATTTAGTTTAGCCTGATCTCCATAATCGGCAGCATCTTTGGCCACAATCGGCCATTTTTTGGCTCGGGAGATTTAAATTACGGCATACCGGTATTTTGATCACCCACAATAATTCAGTTCAATTATCCTCACTCGCGGTGAAACGATTTAATGGAAATTTCAGCTTCAGCGATTCAATTTGAATTTATCAGGATGCCGAATTTGAAAAAAATATATATATCAAGTGCCGATAGGGGTTGATAAATGAATTTTCAGGCAGAAAAACAGGGAAAATCTCTCTCAAATCACACTGAATATCCACAATTTAAATATTAGTGTCACTTTAGAATTAAAAAGCCTAATCCTAACCGTGAAAGTAACCATAAACCTGAAGGACCTGAACACCAGGGTTTACTTAGGGCTAGGGTTATTTTTAGGGTTAGCGTTACTAGCAGTAATAATTCATGATTCACATAATTGTATTTTTTGTTTCTTTAAAAACAGATTAGTGGATTGTTACATTTCCAAGCTATGTTCACGGAGCATCTCTTGTTACTATAAAGGTTATTCAGAACGCGCCGAACTTGCCACCGAATTGCACCAAACGGTGAATCTCCCCGTACGGTGCAATTTCGTGGCAGTTCGTCTATTCACTAAGCTGTCAATTCGCCAAATATAGACGAACTGACAGCGAAATATGGTGCAGTTCGCTGCAATTCGGCGATCTTTGGCGGCAGCAAAATTGTCCCATAGATAAGTAATGATCTATTCAGAGACACCAAAATGTCAGTGAAATGCCCTAATTTTCGGTGTTTCAGTTCGATAGGTTTGAAAGTAAAAAAAAAGTTTTAAAAAAACACATTCTTTTCATTTTAAGCAAAAAGTCAATTTTTTTTTTGATCACCTATTTGTACTTTTTATATTTTTTTACATGAAATTATTGATTTCCAATTTTTTTTTTAAAAGGCTTTTTTTATTCTGTGACAGACCTTTTTATTCTTTTTTATAGCACTTTTTTTAATTATTTAGACACATTTTAATGCATTTTTATTGATTAAAACACCTGTTCGAAGACTAGCAGGGTTCCGACTTTTTTTTTCTCAATAGTTTGGCGGTCACTTCTGCCTCTTCGCTTCTCTTTTGGCGACAGTTCGGCAGTGTTTGGCGATTACATCTTCGGTGCGCTACGGTGACCCTGCGGTGGACAGAGGATTTACCGAAGGGTTGCGAAATTAAATCTCCAAAGTTCATCGAAGTAAAAAGCACTGAAGTCTCGGTGCTATCTGAATAAAGCCCTTACGTAAATCAGAATGCATGCTTCTTATAAAGGTCCCATCTTTAGGCATCTCGAGACTTGGAAAGTCGCTCTAGGAGAGATCAATCCTGAAAGCTTTCCAAAAGTCAATCCTATAATTACTTGTTTATGTTTCCGGTCATGAAAGATGAATTTAGGGCACAGAATTAAAGAAAAAGCTAATATTTTTAAATAAATATAAATATTTTATGAAATCTGAATTAAAATGTCTTTTATGAAATGTTTATATATATATAAATATTCATAGTCAACTAAATAGATATACTAAATATCAAAATAAATGCGGATTCATCACCGTCTCTCAGATTCTCAGCATCTTTTTGAAACATTAGAAAAGCATTTCACGTTTTTTTAAGTCCTGTGTTTTTTTGATAAAAATAAATAAATTGTAAGGAAATTTTATTTTTTTATCATCTTTTAGGAAATCGTTACTTATTTTATTATTTATAAAGTATTTTCCAGGAAGGATACATTGAGATTTCTCTGGTTTTCAGGATGTCCTGGGTTCAAGAACTCTGAGTTGTTACAGAAATACAAAGTAATAAAATGCAAGATATTAAAAACAAAACATGAAGATACAGTTTTTGTTACAATGTATCACACGGTAAATCAGCTGTGAGACCTTAGGGACTGAATTGTTCTTTTCATTCACCTTAGGTTTATTTAATATTTCCAGAAAGTTACTGCACACACTGGAAAAGATTGTTATGTTTTCTTTCCTCTGACCCAACAGAGAAAACTTCCTAGTCCTAGATATATTTTTCGAGGCCCTGAATTATGAGACGATCGAGCAGAAGAAAGCGTATGACTTGGCCAGCCTGTTGGGTGAGACTGCCATTCTTCAGACATTTATATACATATACTCTAATATCTATAATATAATGACTTGGATCAGATCTGCGACTCGAAAAGCACAATCGGGACATCTTTAATTTAAATATATACATATATTGTATAAAGAAGCAAAAGAATAAATAAGCATAAGTCCAAAATCTTATCTACCCCCCCCCTTCCTCATCCTAGACCAAGATGTATTAATGGGACCATTCTAGAGAGTTAATAAATATATGTGCCTGGTAAGATACAGGTGTTGCTTAGTTTCTTATTGGTTTTTAGTATCTCTTCATTTAACCTCACTGTAACAAAAAGTTCAAACGCATTATTCTTGTATTACAGCAGTCAGGGATTTGTCAGAATACAGGGAGAGCTGTGGGGTCAGTCGCTGCTTTACAGGGATAAGATTCAGGGGGTTATAATGAGTGTAAATCCCTGTACAGTACAGATACGAGGTGTTGCTGTAATTGCCATACACAGGCATTATGCAGAACATACAGATACAAGGTGTTGCTGTAATTGCCATACACAGTCATTATGCAGCACATACAGATACAAGGTGTTGCTGTAATTGCCATACACAGGCATTATGCAGAACATACAGATACAAGGTGTTGCTGTAATTGCCATACACAGTCATTATGCAGCACATACAGATACAAGGTGTTGCTGTAATTGCCATACACAGGCATTATGCAGAACATACAGATACAAGGTTTTGCTGTAATTGTCATACATAGGCATTATGCAGCACATACAGATACAAGGTGTTGCTGTAATTGTCATACACAGGCATTATGCAGCACATACAGATACAAGATGTTGCTGTAATTGCCATACACAGGCATTATGCAGCACATACAGATACAAGGTGTTGCTGTAATTGCCAAACATAGGCATTATGCGGCACATACAGATACAAGGTGTTGCTGTAATTGTCATACACAGGCATTATGCAGCACATACAGATACAAGGTGTTGCTGTAATTGCCATACACAGGCATTATGCAGCACATACAGATACAAGGTTTTGCTGTAATTGCCAGTGCCACACACAGGCATTATGCAGCACATACAGATACAAGGTTTTGCTGTAATTGCCATACACAGGCATTATGCAGCACATACAGATACAAGGTGTTGCTGTAATTGCCATACACAGGCATTATGCAGCACATACAGATTCAAGGTGTTACTGTAATTGCCATACACAGGCATTATGCAGCACATACAGATACAAGGTTTTGCTGTAATTGCCATACACAGGCATTATGCAGCACATACAGATACAAGGTGTTGCTGTAATTGCCATACACAGGCATTATGCAGCACATACAGATTCAAGGTGTTACTGTAATTGCCATACACAGGCATTATGCAGCACATACAGATACAAGGTTTTGCTGTAATTGCCATACACAGGCATTATGCAGCACATACAGATACAAGGTGTTGCTGTAATTGCCATACACAGGCATTATGCAGCACATACAGATATTGCATTGCTAATAATCTCATTCTGATCACTACAAATCCCCATAAGCAGGAGATATCACCATTTTATTATCTGTCTGCAGCACATTTACTGCATCTGCCTGTACGCTGATAATGCAGACTCTGTGTAAGCAGGCAATCTCACCATTTTATTATCTGTCTGCAACACATTTACTGACACAAAGGCCATTTCTGCCTGTATGCTGATAATGCAGACCCCGTGTGACATTCCGCAAGATAAGGGACACCATCTAGAGTTTAGAACTGTTCATCCTAACCATGTTTCTGCAATGGATAAATGAATACATGAAAAATTAAAAATGAGCAAATTCGCAATATTTAAATTATTTAACTATCTCTGTGCAGATTTTTTATTTTACCCTGTATTTAATTGTTATCTTTGCCTCCCGTATTTCAATTAAATGACACCTTGTTTCCATCCTATGTCCGTTTATCTGTATCTCGTTCCCTTTGGTTATTGTAAAGCGCTGCAGAAACTGTTGGCGCTATATAAATGATGACAATAATAATAATCATGTGATTAAAAAATTTCAACAAACATTTCTTGGTAATGAAAGGGTTAAAGAGCATTCTTGCATACTTTATTCTACAGGAGACATCGGGGGCCAGATGGGTCTGTTCATTGGAGCCAGTTTGCTCACAATATTGGAAATACTGGATTACCTGTACGAGGTGAGTTACACCGAGGACACGTGCAGGAAAGTGACCAGAAGTAAACAAGAGATTGTTACAAAGATTAGAACATATCTCTTCCATGTAGAAGAATCAGACCTCATGCTGCGAAACGCGTAGGTCAATTAGCTTTTTTTTTCCGTTGCAATATGTCTCAAATAAAACATTCCATATGACTTTAACCACTTGGCTGCTATGGATGCGCTGAGCGCGTCCAGCCAAGTGGTTCTCCTGTGCTACGGATGCGCTCAGCGCGTCCGAGCACAGGAGGCAGCAATCTGCCGGATTCCGCTGAGGCAGCAATCCCCGCTGAAAAGCGCCGGTTCGTGATCCTTTCCCGGAGCTGGCTGACAACTTGGATGTCGGCCAAGCCTCCGGGAACTCCCCCTGAGGACTGGCGTCATCGTGCATAGCACGATGACGCCAGTCCTGGAGTTAGCCCCAAGCTGCCACCAACGGTGGAGATAGGGGGTTCCAATGAACCCCCTATCTCCCGATCTGTGGCAGCTAGGGGTTAAAGTTTGGTACTGTTGGATCAGCCAGAGCATGACCGTTCCAACGATACCAAACACGACTGTGAAAAAAGTTTTTTTTAAAAAATAAAAATTAAAAATAAAAATAAAAAAATATTTAAAAAAAATTATTAAAAAAAAAATAAACAAGTTTTTTTTTTTTTTTGGTTTGTTAATGCAGCAATATTGTTCCCGTTTTAATTATAATGTGAAAAATGATGCTGCACTAACGATTTTTGTATGCGGTGCGTTTGTTAAAAATCGCGTAATTTTCCCCAAAAAAAATGTAACGAGACCCCATCTCTAATTTTTTTAACAAGCGCACCCCATACAAAATATAACCGCAATTGCTCGCATGTTAAAATGTGAAAAAAAAACACTTTACACGTTGTAAATTATTGAAAATTCATATTTTATTGCATTTTTTGTTATAATATACAGACAGGTCATGACGTATACATATAATAATGACATATTATGAATCTGCCGAGTCTGACGGAAAGAGCGATATATAATATGTCTGGGTCATATAATAAAATAAGCTTCAAAACGCATTTAAACATGATGAGCAAAACCGGTAAAAATGACCTCAGCACAGAGGCGGGAAAAGCCTCAGCAGCGAAAGGGTTAAACACGATAATATTTACTTCATACGACTTTTCTTTGTAAATGAGGATTTTTAAATCCGAATCGCAGTTCACATGTCTCTTTCGATCTTAGAGATTGTACCTTCTAAAAATAATCCCCTCTTCATTTTAAATCCCTCTTCTGACATCTCACCTTATTTCCAGCTAATACGAGACAAAGTTAACAGAGCTTTTAAGAGAAAACCGTCTCCAGCGAAGAAGCCGACAGAGAACGTCTCCACACTTGTGTTGGATGATGTGAAGGACCAGGTATGATATTTCCAGATGTCCTGGACAAGCGTAAGAACCATTCCACGTGTATCAAAAGAACTACCCTCTGTAAAAATACATACATGACACTAACGTAACAGAGAGCAGTATATTTAGAAGGTCAGTGATTGTGGTTCTTCTCGTGCAGAGGAGGTTGTTTTGGCATTTCAGTGCTGGACACCCTTTCTGGAAAAGAAAATGGAATAGTCTTCTCGCTAATGGCATCATCAAGCTAAAACCTTGTGAGACCCCAGTGGGGACCCATCATAGGACAGGCCACTGGTGCTGTTCCCTGTTCTCAGGACCCTCAAAACCTTGTGATGTTGCCCATTCTCAGGACCCTCACATACTTTGCTCACTCATAGTGTGCAGGGTAATCCAGTCATGGACCCCTTGCTTGAGGTGCCTAGAGGAGTAACCGCTATGCCCCCCTGACGAGGCTTAACAAGTCTGAAGTGATCGTTGGGGGCTGCAGTTCCTCTCGATCAGAGGAAGCTGCCTTGGCATTTCAGGTCTGGTCACCCTTTCTGGGTGACAGCAATCTGATTTGCATATGGTATTGCCTTCTCTATAATTACACCATCTAGCTAAAACCTTGTGAGAACTCAGTGGGGACCCTCAGTAGGACAGGGCACTTATGCAGTTGCCCGTTCTCAGGGTTCTCACAAGCCGTGTGATGTTGCCCATTCTCAGAGCGCTCACATACTTTGCTCACTCATGGTTAGAATGCCTTATAGGGCATGGGCTCTGTTACGGATCCTGGTACCCCAGGCGCCCCTTTCTGCTGAACACAGGAGATACTCGTACCCACACAGAGTAGAAGACACATAAACTGTGAGGAGTTCTTGCAGATTGAAAATCCAAAAGCAGAATGATTTTTATTTTCACTTTAGAATAGAAAAACACACACACACAGGGAGAAGGTACTTAAACAATGCAAACACGCCCAGCAGTGGAACAATGGCTGGAGTCAGATAACAATCATCTGAGTGACTTGTTGCTGGGGGGAGGTGTGGGTTGATGGAAGCATGTGAAGACAAAGGAATCCATGATTTACAAGGGGGGTGGAAGCAGACAAAAGCTTAGATTGCAAGCTCTTGAGCAGGGTCCTCTCTTACTGTTCTGTGAATGCAACTGGCATGCACATGTTATCCTGTCTTATCCATTGCACAGCGCATCACACAACACTCTACCCGATATACAGAGACAAAAATGTAAGGAAAAGTAAATGCAAATAAACTTTGAGGCGGCCGTTTCGTCACAGACTCATTTTGTGGTGCCCCTTTTTTGATAAAGCTACCCTAATCAGGGTCACAGATAAAGTATCCATGTTCATGAGGGATTATATTTTACCCTAGATTAAGTAATTCTCATCAGGACAAAGATATGTGAGGATAAGATCATTAGATGGCTAAAGGAACATAAATAACCCCTCAAATATAAGTTTGAAGATAAATATATATTACAGTGTGACTAGTGGACAACCTTGCCTTGCACAGTGAAGCCGGGAAGTAGTGGTAAAGTGTTTTTTATTCATGCTTTATAGTAGGGGAAGGTGCAGTTTTGAGTATCTGATAAAATTGAGAATTGCAGCTGATCATAGAGTGAAATCGAAGCTCTAATGGTCATTTATTTGTTTTTGTAGAGCTCGACAGAAGTCCGTGGAAGGCACCCAGAGGGAGCGTATGCCACTACAATGCTTCCGAACCACCATCGGCATTACACACATCATGGAGTATTTGAGGACTTTGCCTGCTAGGTGACATTATGGTGGGTTTAGCCCACCTCAACCCAACTCTATTCCTTGGTGGTGGCAAACCATTATCTCTGGATCGTACCCTAGCTTACTAAAACCCCTCAAGGCCAACCCATAATCTGGACATCCTTGTCCATATAGTATATTGAATGACTGGTCTTTTCAAAACTATAACTGAGACAAGAAGTGCTTCGGTAGCCTCTGCAGATATTTCTCTGTAATTCCTACATATATGTATTAAATCCTTTCTACACCTTCTCTATTTGCTGGGAAGGCCGCCCACCACCTTCCATAGATCAAAAAGGACCAATCATCTGATCTCTCTGCCATGCAACCAACCAATCCGATCGAATCACTGGGGAGTCCATAATGTCCTTCTCCTGCGGTGGGACAGTAAAGATGAGGAGATGAAGCCGACAATGAAATGGTCCAAATCCAAACGATATGCGAAGAGAGTTTAAATGAGACAATTAGATGACTGTAAGATCACAAAGGTGACCTCATGTGATGATGTCATCGTAGATTTGCTTGAGTCAATATGGGTTTTGAGGTCTAGAGAATGAAACACAAGGTTTGCAATGCGCGACCACTTCAATCGGGCAGTTCGATAAGGGCAGCACGGCCACTAAACCATCTCCAAGTCTTTATTAGAATTTCTATGGATTTTTATAGTGCAGTCGCCGTATACAGCACAGTACAACAACACAGGCACAATGACTCCAAAGAGCTTGTAAAACGCGTTGTCAAACACTTTAAGCACAGCACACCATATCATATATATTTCATATACCCGCCCCAGAGACCTCCGGCCACCCAAAAATATGCATTTCTGTCTTGGAAAAATCTTGGAAATATAATTTTGCATGGGACATAGAGGCAATAAGGTACTCAGTGCCATTGGTAATCAAAAGCTCCTTCCCCAGTCAAAGCAGCAGGACAGTCTCTCGGTTCCTGAGTGCCTTGGACTTGCTGGATGATCACTGAAAAGGCATTTATAGCTCCTGGTACATATACTGTAACTGGGATTGCTGTCAATATTCCTAGTGTGAACTAGGGGTGTATGTACGCATGCTCCTGCCGACGTGGAAGGAAAGAATATTCTCAAATATTTATCATTATAAGGAGGTGGTTCGTAGTAATTTCACGCACATTTAGGTCTATCCTGAAGACACGGACTTGTGATCTGGAGGAAACGACAAAAAATAAATGAAACATTGCGCTGAAGTTGTCCTAATATAAGGTCAACATCCCAAGAAAAACAAATATCATATAAATGTGAGAATTCATGCTAAAACAGGAAGTTGGACAGAACGAATCCATACTTCAAAGGTCAAACCAAAACCAAATGGTTTGGTGGAAGGAGATGAGAAGGGACAAGGCAATGCCTAGGCTTAGTGAGGTCTCCTATTGGATCACACTAAACCACATGAAGACAATCATAAAAGACTCCACCTGCGTGATGGTGCGGAATAGGTTGAGGGGTAAAAAAAATTATATTTTATTAAACTATTCTAAGAATTAAAGGAATAATTAATAAAGAATTATAGTAGGAATGAAAAGACTATATTTATAATGATTGCTGGGAGTGTTGTATCGACAAGTGGATACCGTGAGTGAGTTCAAGCTTCGACGAGCTGCTAGCTTACGGAGCAAAAGCTGACCTCCTGCTGTATGTCATCGTTGGACAGACACAAACCAGCAGAGGTCTTAACTTTTGTGTGAGGTAGACATCTTGTTTCTCTATAGATGTTTCGGAGTTGGATGTCCATCTACGCAACAGATGTCTTAAGAGGTGGACAACCTGGCTTTCTCCAAACGCCCCAGAGATGGACATCCACAAACGCTACAGTTATTGCAAAAGAAGGAGAACCTGCTTCCCTCTACAAGTTGTTCCAGAGGTCAACATCCATCTTTCTCGTCAGCTGTTATGAGAGATGGACAACCTTCTTTCTTCCACCCTCTCTTCAACCACTGTGAAAAGTTGAAAACCTGCTTCTCTTCAGATGTTCCAGAGGTGTGCATCTACCTACTCGACGGGTGTTACGATAGGTGGAAAACCTTGCTTCTCTGCAGAACCATAAAGAGCCGGAAAGCCCCCTGTTTGTTAGGTGTTCGAGGTGGAGGACCAGCTGTTTTGATGTTTATGTTGTCCATCTATCAGCTGGTTGGGTGGCATATGGAACATAGCCTACAAAAAAATGGAACTCAGTACAACTTGCACAAATGTGAGACCTAGTGAGAGATGAGGATCATTCTGCAGGGTCTACATCATCTAGTCCAATCCACTGATTGGCGACGCTCCAAGCAAGACATACCTTCTGAAGGGTTGGTTATATCACTCCCACTCCAAACCCAATCACCCATGATGGGTAATTTTTACATCATTAATGTTAGTATCCATTTATCATCACATCGTGATATTTATTTAAGCATATTATCATTTGTACATATACAGGTACTAAGATATTTATATATTTATAGCTTTGTCGGAAGTGACCGATCCGCAGTCGGACGGGTCTGTATTTCCATTTTAGGTGGAACGGGTTCCTTGAGAAAAAAAAATCACAGGAATGTGAACTGGGGTCTACATCATGGTTTACAAAATGACCAATATTCTGGTCGGTGCTTTCTGGGTAGTAAGATTTAGCAAATGGTCCATTACTATGGTGACAAAAAAAAATTTGTCGAACAAGATTCCACCCAATGACCTTCCAGTACACGACGAAATGGGTTTCATGAAGAGTTTGTTGAAGCAGAAGCATCACACATCCAAGGTAGAACTCTAGCTAATAAGTTGGGGACGTGATATGTAGATTTTCAATATTATTACATGAAGTGAAGGTAAAAATAAGAAATACCCCCTATGGTGACCCTTCAGGGCAGACCAGGAGAAGTTTGTGACCTCTGACCTCAATGTCGTGCAGGAAACACAATTCTCTTGACTATTATTAGAGTGTAACGCCTATCAAACCATACGTCACATAAAGGAATTTCCACTTCACAAAATGTAACAATTTTTGGTTTGTGTTACAGTGTATGGATCCCCGAGCATTGTGTATCGATGTACGTAGAGCAGAGTCCTAGACATTTACCCTGAGAACTCTAGGATAGTGCAATATTTCTGCCTGATGTATCCATTCCATTTTTTTTTTTTTGGAAGAAATACAATTTTTCTTGTGTAATTCACATGGGATAAAGTTCTGCCTTTTTCCTGTTCCTTCATGAACCCAACAGCACCGCGTCCTCAAGGGAAGAGGGGGGGGTCTCTGTCTTTTCAACAGATAATGGATAGATCGGGAGCCTGAGGGACGGACTCGTTCTGATTGTACAATATTTTAATGTTAAAAATTAAAAATAAAAAAAAGGTATTTTTAAGCGTGGAAGGTTTTATTTATTTTGTTCTAATTTAAGGATACTTTGTGTTGCCTAAAACCATTGTTGTATCACGTGTTCCCTTTGCTATCTGCCGAACTAATCTATTTTATCTATATTTATGTATATATCAGTCCATCTTCTTATAGCTATGTATGTAATCTACTGTCTATATCCATTTCTATCTATCTCTATCTAATATCTATCTATCCCATATCTATTTATCTGTCTGTCTATCCATATCTATCTGTCATCTCATGTCCTCATGTCCACCTAAACACGGCAATAAAAAATAAGAAATGTCCCCTTTTTCAGGATACTGTTAATTAAAGATAATTTTTAAAGTTCTAATAAACTGCAGATCTTTATTGGAAAGAACTTAATCATTGCTTTCCACGCTCATTTAATGAACCATGATCAATCCATGCCCCTGGGGAATGGTCAGTAGGACACTGACAATTTACAGACAGAAGCAATTAAGGTCATAGTTACATTAACTCAGGACACACAGAGACTTTTCTACCGGCTCAGAAAAACACCCAATGAAGATGCCTGGGGTGCCTGTTCAACTATGTGACCGTGCAATAGGCATCCTGCAGAGAGGCATGGAGACTGCGTGACCGTGCCATAGGCATGCTGCAGAGAGGCATGGGGACTGTGTGACTGTGCCATAGGTATGCTGCAGAGAGGCATGGAGACTGCGTGACCGTGCCATAGGCATGCTGCAGAGAGGCATGGGGACTGTGTGACTGTGCCATAGGTATGCTGCAGAGAGGCATGGAGACTGCGTGACTGTGCCATAGGCATGCTGCAGAGAGGCATGGAGACTGCGTGACTGTGCCATAGGTATGCTGCAGAGAGGCATGGGGACTGTGTGACTGTGCCATAGGTATGCTGCAGAGAGGCATGGAGACTGCGTGACTGTGCCATAGGCATGCTGCAGAGAGGCATGGGGACTGTGTGACTGTGCCATAGGTATGCTGCAGAGAGGCATGGAGACTGCGTGACTGTGCCATAGGCATGTTGCAGAGAGGCATGGAGACTGCATGACTGTGCCATAGGCATGTTGCAGAGAGGCATGGAGACTGCGTGACTGTGCCATAGGCATGTTGCAGAGAGGCATGGGGACTGCGTGACTGTGCCATAGGTATGCTGCAGAGAGGCATGGAGACTGCGTGACCGTGCCATAGGCATGTTGCAGAGAGGCATGGGGACTGCGTGACTGTGCTATAGGCATGCTGCCGAGTGGCATGGAGACTGCGTGACCGTGCCATAGGCATGCTGCAGAGAGGCATGGGGACTGTGTGACTGTGCCATAGGTATGCTGCAGAGAGGCATGGAGACTGCGTGACTGTGCCATAGGCATGCTGCAGAGAGGCATGGAGACTGCGTGACTGTGCCATAGGTATGCTGCAGAGAGGCATGGAGACTGCGTGACTGTGCCATAGGTATGCTGCAGACAGGCATGGAGACTGCGTGACTGTGCCATAGGCATGTTGCAGAGAGGCATGAGGACTGCGTGACTGTGCCATAGGTATGCTGCAGAGAGGCATGGAGACTGCGTGACCGTGCCATAGGCATGTTGCAGAGAGGCATGGGGACTGCGTGACTGTGCTATAGGCATGCTGCCGAGTGGCATGGAGACTGCGTGACGGTGCATTAGGCGTGCTGTAGGGAGGTATTGGGACTGTGTGACCGTGCCATAGGCATGTTGCAGAGAGGCATGGAGACTGCGTGACTGTGCCATAGGTATGCTGCAGAGAGGCATGGAGACTGCGTGACTGTGCCATAGGCATGCTGCAGAGAGGCATGGAGACTGCGTGACTGTGCCATAGGTATGCTGCAGAGAGGCATGGAGACTGCGTGACTGTGCCATAGGCATGCTGCAGAGAGGCATGGAGACTGCGTGACTGTGCCATAGGCATGCTGCAGAGAGGCATGGAGACTGCGTGACTGTGCCATAGGTATGCTGCAGAGAGGCATGGAGACTGCGTGACTGTGCCATAGGTATGCTGCAGAGAGGCATGGAGACTGCGTGACTGTGCCATAGGTATGCTGCAGAGAGGCATGGAGACTGCGTGACTGTGCCATAGGCATGTTGCAGAGAGGCATGGAGACTGCGTGACTGTGCCATAGGCATGTTGCAGAGAGGCATGGAGACTGCGTGACTGTGCCATAGGCATGTTGCAGAGAGGCATGGGGACTGCGTGACTGTGCTATAGGCATGCTGCCGAGTGGCATGGAGACTGCATGACTGTGCTATAGGTATGCTGCAGAGTGGCATGGAGACTGCGTGACTGTGCCATAGGCATGTTGCAGAGAGGCATGGAGACTGCGTGACTGTGCCATAGGCATGTTGCAGAGAGGCATGGAGACTGCGTGACTGTGCCATAGGCATGTTGCAGAGAGGCATGGGGACTGCGTGACTGTGCTATAGGCATGCTGCCGAGTGGCATGGAGACTGCGTGACTGTGCTATAGGTATGCTGCAGAGTGGCATGGAGACTGCGTGACGGTGCATTAGGCGTGCTGTAGGGAGGTATTGGGACTGTGTGACCGTGCCATAGGCATGTTGCAGAGAGGCATGGGGACTGCGTGACTGTGCTATAGGCATGTTGCAGAGAGGCATGGAGACTGCGTGACGGTGCATTAGGCGTGCTGTAGGGAGGTATTGGGACTGTGTGAGCATGCCATAGGTATGCTCCAGGGAAGCATAAGGTCTGCAGATGTGGCCAGGGCTATAAATTGCAATGTCAGTAATTTGTGATACTAGCAATACTAAGACACAGGAAAAACAGTTGATTGTCCTGGCAGCGGAAGAGCATGTGTAACAACACCTGCACAGGTTAGGTAATAGAGATGTACGTTTCGTTCCGAATCAAAATTGGGACGAAATTTTCTCAATTCGTATTTTGGAAGTTCTTCGAAATACGAATCGGGTCCGTTCGAAACGGGGGGGAAAACGGAACGAAAAGGAATCGATTCGGACCGAAACGGTATAAAACAAATGGATTTTGTTTTTAAGGATCAATTCGTTACACCCTTCCACTTAGACTCGACACCGCGTCCCTGTCCACTGGCCGTGGTGCTGAATCTGTTGTATTCAGCACCACATTCCATTGACAGCGACATGGTGCCATTTGGTGCCATTCGGCGGCAGTGAAATTCACCATAGAGAAATAATGGTTAATGTATCTAGAGAACACCGAACAGCAGAGAAATGTCAGTGAAATGCCCTGATTTTCGGTGGCTCAGTTCGACAGCTTTAAGCAGGCGAATCCCATAGGTTTTAATGTAAAAAATATTCCCCAGTTTTATTAAATATTTATTCGACACTTGCAGCAAAAAGTCTCTTTATTTATTTATTAGGAATTTTTAGGGTGAAATTTTTGGATTCCTTATTTATTTTAAAACCAGGCTTTTTTTCTTTGCCGAACGCAGCACTTTTTTTCTTTCCTTCAGTCTGGCTGCGTTCGGCAGGGGCTGTCTATGGTGCTGAAACCTATTCAGTACCAAGGACAGCAGCCCCGCGGGGCTCCAGAGCCCACGCAGAGCTGCTATCCATGTTGCTGAATTGGTTTCAGTGCCAAGAATAGCTGCTGTCCTTGGTACTTAATAGGTTTCAGCACCAAAGACAGGGGAATTAGGTATCTTTTTTTTCTTAATCCTAATCCAAGTAATTAATTCATCCGTTTCACGTTCCGAAATAACTAATAAAAACAAAATAACTAATAAAAAGAAAAAACACGAATTGATCCGAAAAATGAATTACCGATAAAACGAAATAACAAATCAATCCGAAATGCGCATCATGATAACATGACGAATGCACCGAAACTAATTGAAAAGCGAAACGGAACGAATCGATCCGAAACAAAACTAAACAAATGTTCTCGTTGTGCACATGTCTATTAGGTACTTCCGACTTTCACACCAGTTGGACAGATACAGGATGGCAACAATCTTTCTTCTCATTTTTGGTAGTGAAAGGGTTAAGACACTCAGTGGTATATGGAAGTTTTTATTCTCTAAACCAATGATTGTGAAGAATTGACAAAATGTAAACATTAAGCCACGAAAAAGAGGAGGGAAATACTTTGCAGATCAGCCGTTTCCCATATCTGGTGCATTTGTCTAAGGTTTCATTCCCCGGTCAATGCTCTGCAATTCCCAGTTTAGTGACTATTCCCTTTGGTGAGCAGCATGGTGGTTTTAACCCTTTGCGGTACAGAAGGAGCATGCTCGCCATGTCTGGCCAGTCCAGATTCCTGGGAAGTAATTTATGAAGATAAAGAAGGTACAAGTGGTTCATGGAGATACGGTAAGGCGTAAATTTTCTATGTCCTTCGCAGGCCGGGAAAGGTCGCATGATTCCTGCTATCTCTGCATAGACTGACGAATATAAAAACCACACTGGATATAACAACGAGCAGCCTCCTGCAAAGGCTTTGCCGAGATATCTGAAGGTAGAAGACAAACATGGGATAGTGTCACGCCTGGGTTGTGCCGGGGTTGCCGGGTCGAGCCCAGGTGCGGTGACAGAGTGGAGAGAGGCAGATATTCTGGGTAAAACAGCTAAAAGGTTTATTACTCGAGGAAATCACAGCAGGATCAAAACAAAAGGGAAGACTGGATAATGTATAAATTATAACAGGTGGCTGGGCAAGACAGGAATGGGACTGACATACAAGGCACAAGACACATGATAGGATACACCAGGTGGACAGGAACTGGACTGGGTA
>CM019069.1:16304483-16305844 GCA_009667805.1 Leptobrachium leishanense | reverse complement strand
TTGTTTTCTCAATTGCTGAAGTTAAGCTGCCTTTCCATGAGGTGAGAAAAAAAGGAGGGGAGCAGCCAGACTGACTCATTTAGCTTTAAATGCAAAGAAAAATGTCCTTTAGGAAGCTGGCTTTTAGATGAAGCTGCATAAAGTGAAGGCCAAACAGTCTTTCGTTGTTTCAAAGGGTTAACAATCAAATGGAGCTTGGGAATGAATCTATCCAGCCTCTTCTCACTGTTCTGTTCCCACGGTAGCTTTGCAGAAAACAGCAGTGATAACTCCGATAAAAGGGTATTATACATACAGAATCTTTATTTCCAGGCATCCTAAACAAACACTTACAGTGTTGAAAAGATTCATCCGGATTACTCAGTCTGTCCCTTCATACGGTTTGAGAAGAGGGTAACTTCACTCCCATGCTGAGAGAGTGTGAGAAGCTGCTCTTCTGGAGAATTGGAATTCCTAATGGAGGGCTTTCTTCTTACCAGCATGCAAAGCACCTCAGCACCAATCAGACACATAGAACTGGTCACATGTCACAGAACTACATTTCCCTGAAGACATTGCCCTTAAAGGGATAGCTCTTAAACATTATAAAGCTGTCTCTTAAGGAGACAGTAGCCAATACTGACTATTCTCAGGCTGCTCTAGTCAGCACAAGCTGGTACATCCATTACTGTAGCATCATTCCTGTCGGTGGAGGTTGTAGGCAATGACATGGCTGGACATACAGTGGGGGTAGAGACAGATGAGGAGGAGGAGGACCTACGCAAAGTTTTGCACCAACGGGATGTGTGGCAGTTGTTCATATGTCGCCTCAAGCACGTGGTACCCAAGTGTCCGGTATCTTTCCCACGCTTAAGCCTCATCTGACATAGATTACAAATAGCAACGCTGCTCTCTACTGCACATTTCTTAAAGAACTCCCAGACAACAGAGTTCCTGCATGTGTTCTTTGAGACAACAGCGCTCTGCACCGGAGCAGCTCTGACATGTGATGTCTTGGACTGGCTAGTGCTACGGTTGGTCACAGAGGATGTTGTGCCTCATGTTTGCTGTGCCTCCTCCTCCCCCTCTTCCTCACTTAATTCCTCTGGTCGATCAGGCACCCAGGTGGAGTCAGTGACCTCATCTTCATTGTCATCATCACCCCCTATCTCCTCGTCACTGGAGCCAACTTGGCAGTATGCTGCAGCTGCTGGGGCAACATGAGTGCCAGTTATTTGTGTGTCATCACTGGCACCCCCTTCCTCTAGGTTGATTATACTCCCTTCCTCAACCTCAGAGATTGAATCAGAGCACTGTACTTGCTGCGCATCCTCAAGCAGCCATGTCACTCTCATTGTAGTCAAACAATTCAGCTGACTCCC